>VYZU01020457.1:0-10162 GCA_013401355.1 Ceyx cyanopectus | reverse complement strand
GAAATGAGTTTCAATTCTCTATATCATCATTCTCAAAGTGCTGTATAGTTTTCTAACAGACTAAATAGGATTATTAAAAGCAGTTGTGTTTTCCTTAAAAATTCCCACTTTTTGAAGTGCCTGAATAGTTTGAGCAACTTCCTCTTCCCCCCTCAGTATGATATTGTTTTACAGTTACCACTTTGGCAGGCACAGGCATCACAACAGGATCCCACTTGGGTAATCCACACAAGACAGCTATACATCGAGTAACAAATGCCACTTATAGAGTCCCAAAGCAGAAGAAAGCATTTAAACTTTCAGATCTTTATACTGCCAGCACATCAGTATCCAAGACACATTCCTTAATTTGGGTAGTAAACACTGTTGTGGTAAATGGAGTGGCATTTTCTACTGTGAAGGTAACGTTAGCTCTGAGGGCAGGGGTTGGATGTCCCCTCAATTCACAGATCTGTGATGTGTCTTTATTATTACTATAACTATATAGAGTAACCTCAAGTCCTGCATCCACCAGGGCTAATACATGTAAAATTCCCTCAGACCACCACTTTATGGTTAAAGGAATATGAGGCATCAGCCCCCTTCCTGACAAGAGGCTACAGTGGTGAAAATTTTGGGGGGACCTGCCAAACCTTCATTTCTGCTGTTTTGATATTTGTCAGGTAGTGTCTTACCTTTTGGTGGGAGGTAGAGGTGGAAATTGGGTGCAGAGAAGGTGGAGGGATGAGGGACACTCCGATTTTTATGCATAGAGGTTAACTCTTGTCATTGGTGTAACATTTCTGATTATCTAATCCCATTTATTTCTGATCATAGGACACTAGCTTGTCCATTATTATTCCACATTTATTTCCTTATTGCCTGTGATATAACTCCTTTTGCTTTTGTTAGCTTTTCTTTATTCATCAACAGCACAGATAGTCCTGAAGTTATGGCCCAAATTTTGCTCAAGAGTTTTCTAGGATGCCTACATTATCTGTAGCATTTGTCCCTGGTGGTATAATCAGGGGTTTTAGTGAAGCAGGTGCTCCTCTCAAAAGCTGCATTTTGATACTTTTCATTACTGCTCCTCTCTCTGGATTGATTCTGGTAATCAGCCATTGCTGCTCTCAGAATATACTCAGGCACATCAGAGCAAGGGGATAAAGAGTACAACAAGCAGAGAAAGCAAAAAGCAGCCACTAACAAGCATTAGACTCTAACATCCAGTAAGGCAAGCAAGCCCCATGGCAAGCACAGAAGCCTGCTGATTAACAGTTTAACAGTAATAACAGCTAACAATTTGATCTAGCACATTCCAAACAAATCTGTTGTTATCTTTAACCCTTTATGCCCCAACTAAGCACCACATAGCCACTTGCTCACTACCCCCTCCCCCCCTTTATTTTACTTCAAAATGCAACAACTTCTTGGTCAAGAACTCTAAGACCAGTAACCATCCTCATCTCTCCATTAACTTGCAAGATTAATCTGATGCTGCTTCCATGTCAATCCAGATACAGTCTTTTCAATTGCCTGTGAGGTAAACACTGTCCTCTTAACTGTTTCAGGCCGTGGTCTGGTGGAGCCAATGTAGATAGAAAGTTGACTACAGGGGTCCAGAGTTCAGCACTGAGCCATCTCAGAACACAGGATGTCACTGTCATGTCCTCCCCAGTCCCCAGCTTTTTTGCCAGCCATAGCATAGCCATTCCTGAATCCTGCCGAATGTGTCAGATGGCACAGGCAGGATGCTGGAACAACCACAAAACCACAGGTGAAATGCAAAGAGTTGCCTTCATTACCTTAGCCAACGAGGGGATCCCTGAAGCAGCACCCAGACAGAGGCACACAAGTGGGGACTTTGGCACCTCAGAGATCAGTTGGTTAGTTCAAACTAGGTCAAACATGCTAGTTTAATCTGTATTTCAGGGATTCATGCAGAGATAGTTTACCGCTGTGCTGTGGTAACCATATGGGCATCTCAAACTTGGTCCACAGGGTGCCTCCAAGTCTGTCACAAGCCTATGTTGTCAAAACACAGATGTTCTGCTTGTCCAAGAGACAAAGCTCAACAACAATTATTAGATATATGTGTTTTTCTACACCTTTGTTGCAGGTAACTTGAGTGTGTTTATAATACTCCTTGACAATCTTCCATTATTTTCCCACAGTCTCTATAAAATCTTTTCACCAGAATAATGGTTACTATCATGCTGACACTCACAGTTTCCTGTTTGCAAGTGTGTGGTGGTGATTCAAGTCCTGTAGAGTACTAGACAACCACAAAGATCCCTAAATTGATCATGATATGCAGGTCTGTTTCTGCTGCCAACAGACACATGAACTTTCTTGTGGATTTTTTTAATTCTTATTATCATTTCTTTTTAAGGAAAATTTACTTTTGTTGTGGCTAGGACTGTGGCATTAACCAGCAAAACAGGAAATTAAATTTCCCTACAATGACCAGCGGCTCAGACAGAGAATTCCTACCATTCCTGGCAGATAATTTTTCCACAAAAAACACTTTTAGAAAGCAACCAAGCCAGATGTTTTGTGAGGCTATTATCATTGTGGGATGGATGTTGAATTGGAAAAAAAATCATTTAAGGAGAAGGGCAGGCAGCAGGAGCGGAAATGCTAGGGCAGGTACTGTCTATGTGCACCCATGTCTTCGGCACAAAGTAACATTTAACCTGTTCTGCCCAGGTGACTTTCTCTCTCATGAAGCATTTTGCATTTCTGCAAGATCATCCAGTGTGAATGTAACACAGCAAAGCCTTGTCTGTTCTTCCTGTCATCTTAGTTTTTTTTGGAAATTATTCAGCTGTTTCCTTTCTTCATTTGATCAAGTACAGGTTTTGGCATGTGTTCTGTCATTCCTTTTTTTTCTAAAAGATGTGGTTTTCCTCCTCTGCCTACCAAGAAGTGAGGATTTATTCACCTAGCAACACAAATATGGAATGACAAATGTGTGGTGAGGAGCTGAGATTCATACCCATTTCAGCTGACATCATTCTGCATTTTACTTCCTCCAGGATCTTTCATATGAGTTCCTACTTCTCTGTTGCTGATGATGATTCATATGGTCTGAAAAGCTGCCATACATCCCTCTGTGACTCACATATAGCTATCTGAGACTTCAACCTGACTAATCTTTTCACAGTCACAAAGCTGTCAGTCTACATGTGGAATCACAGTGGCTGTACATTCTTGAGCTTCTTGGGGCTGTTCTTCAAGAGTCCCTCAGTCTATCCTGTATTCCAATTTCTTGTTCATTCCTTGTGTCTCCACAAAACTTTGTGGCTTTCTTCTGAAAGGAAGATTTCTCCCTCTATGGTTCACAGTTTTCACTTACTGAAGGTAAAGGTAGCTGAGATCAGGTGTTTGCCCACACTGTTGTGGAGGAGATGTGCAAAGATGACCCATGACACTGCCTGGCAGGATACAGATACTTCCACCCAATCCTAGCAGACATGTTAGTGACTGTAGTGATTAAGGTGGGAACCTTGGAGGCAAGAGAATATAACTTGAGAAATAAATCATCCATGCTTGTGATGCTGTACCTTTTTCTCAGCTATTCCTTGGTAGAATCCCAGCCCCTTGATCTGATTAAATAGATCTGCTTTTCAGGCCACTTGTGATCAGCCTCAAAGTTTCAGGTGCTACACAGATACCAACACCAAATAATGAAACAATTCAAAGCAAATGAGCTTTTGATGGAGGCCTTTCATGACCCCAGTCATGAAAAAATAAATATATTTATTTTTCCAATTTTTATATTGGAAAAATAAATATATTTTCCAAGCTTTTTAAGATAGTATTAATTAAGGTCATGAGTTTGAGCTTTTGAATTTCCAGTCATCTCTTGACATGAGGCATGCTCAAAAGGAACATCTTACTTTTTCTCTGGTACAAAAATGTGTGTCTATGTCTCTTGATGTTGTATCTTCTGTATAAGGCATTGCTCTCCTATGCAATTTTTCTCTTACATCATTGTTACATAAACAGCTTTTTTTGTTTGCATATGTGGGTGGTAACATTGTCTGGGAGGTTCTAGCAGGTACCAGGGTGTAAGCTGAAGGAGAAAATCCTTGTGGGGTTTTGTCGTTTTGTTTCAATCACAAAGGAAACAAACTCTTCCAACAGTTCAAACTGTTTTGCTGCAATCCCCATTCCTTTTCCTCTCATTGAATCATCCTTCACCTACTTATGGGCCATTTTCCTCAGTTACTTTTTGCTTGCTTTAGGGTATAAAAGAACCAATAGTAAGATTTTTATAAGCCTTTAAGTATTGGATTGATGCATCTGTGGGTGAATATACAGGAAATTTTATAAAGTAGATTCTGCTTTTTGTGTGTCTCCATTACAGTTTCATCCTGGGTTAAGAAATACAAAAGTATTTTATCAAATAATCTAGGAAGAGCCTCATGTGGGCGTAATTTGTCTATTAGTAATTTTTGGCTTTCAATACATTACTTGTGTCTCATTGAGTTGAACTCATAACTTTTGTTTCTAGAATCTTATTATTACTGCAAACCAAGCAGAAAGAAAGATTCCAAAACCATCAGCTTTTTTGACTGTTTCAGTATGTGCCTGCTGAGTAACAAAGCATTGTAATCCTGTGATATTTGTTATAAAGATGTTAATGTTTACAGGAAACTAAATTTAATTCAATGGCAAGTTATGCAGATATCTAAATACTGGTGAATGAACCAGTATTACTTTCTATGCTGTTGGGCAAAGAACTTTTAACTCGAAAGAACTGCTGAGCCTTGTTTCTATATTAGCCTCATGTAGCCATGGTTAGGAGGAGCAGACATAATCTGTGTTTTATCTTTTCACATGTTCAGGATGATAATTGCAAAACTTAACAGGAGTTTGTGATTTTGGGTTTGTTTGGGGTTTTTTTCAGCCTATACTGTTCAACATATAAGATTCAGCAGGGCTCATAAACAACACGATTTTAACATTTGAATAGGTTAGAACCTTGTCAGGACTTTGAAACATACTCTGTTTTGAAAAAAGTGTTAAATTGTGGGGGGGAAAAGAAAAATCAAAACTGCACACACTTGGAAGGGAAGGGTGTCCCTAAAGCTGCAAGAAATAGGTTCTCATATATAGATACTAGCCACTTTTGGAATAGAAAAAATAATCGTTGAGCTGCATAATATTTAATTTATCTAATATTGGTTAGTTTTGCATATTCAGATTACCATGTATGTCATAAGCCAAGCAGGTTACAATTATATATAAGCAATTTGGTTTAAGTCTCAATTTCACATCTGTTGTGAGAAAAGCGTATTTGTGAGATGTACCTGCCCAGCACAATTTATAATTATTCAAGTGGTAATATCAGGAAGAGGAATCCCAGTCATACTACTGTAACTCCTCCTTACTTTCAAGTCAAGGTGAGTAAAATTTGTATTAGTCAACGGAAGGGACAAGAAGCTCTCTCACAAGTGACAATTGGCCAGTCAGAGTGGAAATGGGGTAGTGAGATAAAGCAGTGGTTGAACCTGAGAGTCAGGCTTTCTCGGTTGTCCTGAGGAGTGAGCTGCGTTCAGCAGCGTGCTAGAGCTGGGGTGGAGTGAGGTGGAGTCGCCTGAGGGAGCAAAATGCACTGTGAGAACTAGGTCAGGGAAGTGCTGAGCTCCCTGTGGGTGCCGGCGTAGCCAGAGGCTAGAGAGAGAAAGCCAAGAGGAGGTGAAAGGTGGATGGGTTGAGTTTGTGGCAAGTGATCTTAGCCAGAATGAAGACAAGGAACGGAATGGTGCAAGGAGGGGAAGTTGTAAATCTATAAGCAGCTAAGCAGCTGCAATCGGAATGGAAGGGAATCGATTTTGGTTTAGTTTTGTTTCGTTCCTTCCTTTTTTTTTTTTCTTTTTTTTTTTTTCTCCAAATAGGACTGTTAAGTAGATAGCCACGGAACCATGAATTATTCCACAGCCAGCATGTGTATTGACTAACACGTAATACTCTGAAATAAAATACTTGAGCATTGACTGAACAGTTTAAGACAAAAGCAACAGTGCCTGCTGTGGCTGCTGCAGCCAGCTTTTTACTGTACTCCCATTAGAAGAATTATAGCATAACCTTTTTTCTGTTTGCAACATCTTTGTTCTGTTCATCTGGTGAGTCTGAGTGCTTTAATCCATTTTGTTATTTGCTCTTTGAGAATATGCTTAAATCTCACAGTTTTCTTTCCAAATCCAAAATTGGGCTGTAGTATTTCTGTAGACATGTGGTCTCTGCAGTGTATCTCTTAAGATACCAGAAGTAGATTTGAGGGTTTTTGTGGGGCTGAGATGGATCCTAGGAAATGAGGACAGAGTTGCAGGTTTTTTTGTAGGAAAGCATTTCCCACATTATTCTACTGAGGTTTGTAACACTGAAAAAAAGTTGCTAACACAAGGCTCTTGCTCACTACAGAGACATATATGGAATTTCAAAATAATTCAGCTCTGCTTTGCAAACTAAGTGGTCAGATTTTTGGAATGGCTCCCACAGAAAACAAAAATCTTTCAAAATTCAGTGGTCTGTGATCCTTTCTCCCTAGCAGTACAGGAATGCCTATGTCAAATATTTTTTATTATTGTCAGGAATTCACTCCTCCAGATATTATGTTCTAATGTAAATAATATATGTGATGTGATGCCCCTGAGCAAGGGTACTTTAAAAATTTGACATTCCATTCCAGTCAAGACATAAATGATAATCTGAACCTTAAGCATAAATCTATTTGTGTTTTCTATACCTTCCTGTGTATCTTCACTTGAAACTGTCAGACAGTGGTATTTTCAGTTCTCTAGATGTAGTGTAGGACCCAATCTTACTACTTCGCTGTCCTCAACAAATTTTGGTATACAGTGGATACCTTTTTGTCTATCGTAGAATCCCTGTTTGGATATTTTTCCATTATTCAGATTTTTTGTTTCTTTCCAAAAAACCTTCTAATCTGTTTTGTTCATTATCAAATAACAGAGAATACCCCCCTGCTTTGTCTTATAGCAATTCTGTGAGAATGCAGCAGCAAATGCACTTGCTAAGGCAAACCTGCAAGTAAACTACTTGAATGCAGACTTGATGTTTCAGAGTATTTGATATGAAGTGATATCATCTCTCCATATGCTTTTTTCTGATTCTTCTGAAATGGGCCTGGATTTTCACTGGCAATTTTCAAGGTCCCTGAGGAAAACCAGTGTCCTTCACTGTATATTTCTATATAATTTCCACTCAACATCTCCTATGGACATGGCTATACTGAGCGCTTAGCCTATTCTGAGCTACCTTCACCCTCCTTTGATTTAAAAGTATAAACCTTTCCTTTGCTTCTCCTTTAACTTGACTTTAGCTTTGGGGGTTAGACTCTAGTAGTGGAAGGGGATATGAACTGCCCTCTCTGTGTGGATGCAGGCAAGACTCAAGCCAGACCCCTGCTCTGATTAAGCTGAGTCCAATTCTAGAGCCACTACCTCTTCCAGAGGAGCAAAGTGGCAAGTCTGCTGGCTCCTGTGCAAGCTGTGAGCCAGAAGCCCTTGCGTGTCACTGAGGCAAGACCTCACCTTCAGGCATTGAAGAAATAACCTGCCACATGGACTGACTTACTGCAAAATAAGGAATGTAGCTTGGTGACAGAGAGCATTATGTGCCAGCCTGGAGTGGAAGCACTGCTGGTTGAAGAGAAAATTAAGAGACATTGTTGGAAACATGAGGTCCTCCCATAATTCAAGTACTTATTTAAACAGGTAACTAGCTCATTACATGGCTTTTGCAGCTGACAGATGTTTTTTTGGAAGCAAGTTACATCTTTTTTAGAATTTTCTCTAGGGCTTTGAGCTGGTGCCTATAGATGCATTTTCTGAGTACTGAGCTCGGTTTTCTTTGGAGTTCACAGTGCCTGAGCCATACTCCACCACCGACAGGCACTGGTTTTTGCTTCATGAATCCCTGCTGTTGGGCAGCTCTACCTGTGTTTTGTTCTAAGAATTTCCACTTTTGTCTCCATTCCACTCAGGAGGAAGACAGATTAAGATGTAGGAACTGCCAATAGTGTTTTACTATACTTTTTAATCTTCCAGCAGCTGCTATAGTGTAAGAGATCAGCTTTGATCTATGAAAATGAAGAAAATAGAGGGGAAACAGAGCCAATCATACTCTCTGGTATTATTTTGGTCACTGAAGGGGGTTATTCTTGTACTGTGATGGTAATTCTGCATGTTTCTCTTGTCATTCTTGATTGGTATCAACTGATCTTTTATTCAGGCTTAAGCTACTCTATTAGTCCAGAAGGGAGTTATCAGGATATGCACATAATATTCCTTAATTCAATGTAGAATGATTCATTTCCTACAGGAGACTGAGGGGAGTGCAGATCTCCCTTCCTTGTGGAATGGGAAAGAATGAAAAAACAGGAGTTATCAGTCAGAATTCACTGTGAAGCATTATGTCAGAAACTTTTAAATATTTACCTATAGGAGTGTATGCTTAGATTTTGCAAGGTGTTTATGTGCATGTGACCCAGATTGCTTTTTTTTTTTTTCCCCACTGTAACTGAGCTTTTTAAAGTTTATATCAACTGATTTGTACCATGGGAGATGCTGGTGATTTAATATTGCCTTGTCTATCTGGACATCCCTCAGAAGTATATTTTTCATTTTACATGGTAAGATGTAAGTATGTAGTTCACCCTGCAAGAGTAGTTACTGGATGAACTAAACTTGTCAGAACAAATTTGAGATCTCTCTCCACTGGGTTTGAAAGAGACACCTGCAGCTTTTTTTCATTGATAGTTATTTGCCTTGTTGCACAAATACATTTGTAGCAGCTATTATAGAAGGGCACAATGTTACTCTTATGTTCAGGTTAGTAATGTTTTCCATTTGTTTTGGCAGATGTGGAAGGGTAGAGGTGAAACATGAGGTCTTCTGAAAAAAAGGTTTCATTATCTTCTGTGAAGTTTTACTGTGTCTTGCTTATCATATATACCTTTAAACCACAGCTTTTTCAGAAATGTAAGACTGTTACTGGTATTTTAAAATATTTATGTTTTAATGGGTTTTAAAACTATGTTTCTTTCTGAGAGAGAGACATGAACACCCTTCCTTTGGGTTTTTTTTACAATTATTATATTTGAAAAATAAGATTGATGTATGGCCATCTTCTGTGACTCCTGAAATGTGTCAGGTGGCTCAGGAGAGTGTATGGTTCGGTAGAGCTTTAGCACATGCCTTCTAGACAGTCCTTCCCAGTCTTTCCTTTGCCAACTGCTCTTGTCATCCATTGTTCTAACTTCAAATTTAACTACACTTATCAGTAGAAAGTTCCTTCTGAAGTTTGAATTAGATTACATTGGCTGTGATTTAAGCATATTGGTTCTTTTCAGAGCATAGATTATTCTCTTCCTCTTGTAGTTACCTTTTACATGTTTGAAGACTTTTAGGTATTTATAGAATCATGGAATGTTAGGGGTTGGAAAGGGACCTCTGGAAATCATCAAGTCCAAGCCCCCTGAACAGAGCAGGATAACCCAGGACAGGCCACACAGGAACAGATCCACACAGGTCTTGAAAGTCAGTNAGAGGGGTAGAAGAACCTCCCTTGACCTTCTGGACACACTCTTCTTTATGCACTTCAGGATACCATTGACCTTCCTGACCACAAGAGCATGTTGCTAGGGCACATTGCTGTTCTCTTTACACCAGACATTTCAAATTCCTTCATTTTTTTCCTCATTATTTACTTGACCAGACTCAATGCTTCTTTTCACAACTCAATTTTGTTCACCTCTTCTTTCTCAAAAAGCATTGCCCAGAGCTAGATGGAGTACTTCAGCCAAGACCTGCATACTGCTTAGTAACACTAGAGTGGTTTGATCTTTTGCCCTTAACATTATTTTCTTAAGAGATGGCTGTGTGTTTTGTAACTCCTTTTAGCTCTACTACTGCTTCCTATAGAGTTCCCAGATATTTCTGACTAGAGTTGTACTCTCCTGCGATCTGTTACTCCACTGTTCCATCTCCTGCTTTTCCTAAGTCCCTTGATTTCTTCCATTTTATGATCAGTATAAATGAAAACTTTGAATAAAGGTACCCTAATGTGTATTTAAACTAGTTCCAAGCTGCAGCAATATTTCAAGCATTGTCTTTTAATTTGCCTCACAGCAATATGGAGAAAAAAAATA
>VYZU01020450.1:0-16807 GCA_013401355.1 Ceyx cyanopectus | reverse complement strand
TTCTTTTTTTTTTCCATTTAATTTAAGATCCAGAGGAATTCAGTCTGGTGTCCTAGTCTGCAGTGTTAGTTTGTAAAGAGAAAAGCACTTTGTGCTGAACCAGAAGAGAATAGTTTGTGGCAAAATATCTTAGCTGTGATCCCCAAACTTGGAGAAAGTATGTGCATGGAGGAATGTGGGAAGGGAAAAATTTCAGATAGAGAAGGAAGCACAAGTGATTCAGACTTCTCTCAGTTCTGGAGAGGGGACAGAAAAGTAAATCATTATTTGAAAAAGCTTTCCTTTTCCAAGAAGAGGACAGAAAATCTCACTTCGTACCATGAACTTCACAGTATGCATCTTAATTTCTTTCAATTTCACTTGGAGAATGAGGAGAGTAGGATAAAGTGTAATTGTAAACTTGGTCATAAAAAGGGTTAAAAATGACTCCAAGTTAAATCCTCTAGATATTATGCTCCCTGTTGTGCTTGCAATTTTTGACAATTACTGTTCATTAAGTACACATCTCTCCTAAAGCCAGCTGGCACCAGAGAAATCAAGTATTTCATGATGTAGACATGAAATACCTTCTTTGAAGTTCTTTTATCCAAACCATCACATTGATGTGTCCTTGTGAGTACTGTTAATTACATCATGCACGTCATAGAGTTTCAGAGCTTGCTGTGAAAGGAGTCATCCATGNATATCATTTATCTAAGACTATCATGTGCAGTATTTCTTGGTGATAAACCATGTGTTAATCGTCATGTCAGAGGACAGCACCACAGAGATAGGTCCAACTCATAACACTTGGACTCAGAATGAAATGCCTCTAAAGACTAAAGATATCTGGTGACAGAAATACTATTGCTGAAATAACTGGGAGGACAGATGCTTTTGTGCAAGTCTGAAGACTGCTGCACATTGATTTTGTTTGTCTTTGTCTTTTAAGATACCCATGAGGTCAGAAAAAAAGCATGCAATTCAAATAAATAAAAAAGGACAAATAAAAAAATGCAAGAGAACTGCCACCTTTCCAGCATTATTCCCATTCTAATGAGAATCCAGATGCTTCTGCCAAGCTCTGGTTTCTTCATGGAACTCCTAAGGCAGAATCCTGAAACAAGTCTAGAGAATTTGCATAAAGTGATGTGATTATAAGAAGTGCAGCACAGTAAATTTTTATCAAGTACAATTAATGAGTGTGTGTTGGAATAAACACCAATGATGCTCTTTAAGAAGTACCAACATTTTCAGAGCCATAGTAAACCCTATGGGAAATGTGGTTCAAGTTGTCTCCTTTTGGCTCTGTCTAAAGAAAAAAAGAAAAAGAAAAAGAAAGGTAAACTGCAAATATAGTAATTAGAAATTACTGAAAACAGCTCATTAGTCATCTTGTTGTCTGTTTCCACTCTGTCACAGCTTCAGCCACAGCCATTAGCATGCACCACTGCACACATGCATTGAATACCTACAGTATGTGCTGGAGTCACGCTTGGAAGGCAGCCACAGGATCCTAGAAATTTCAAATTAAAGCATGGAACTGGAATGGAAACAAATACTGTGAAATGAATGAAGAAGAAAAAGGTCTACACGATAAAATACCTTCCTGGTGCTCATCCATCAGCACTTACCTGCATTATTACTTGCAGAAGAGTTCCTGGCTTTGCTAGTATGTGTGTACATTGGTGTGCATTTGTGAGAAGGGATTTTTGTTTTGTTTTGTTGTTTGTTTTTTTTTTTGCCTTCCCCAGCTTCACATTTTGCAGACGCTGACACATCACTATTTCTGGCCAGAAAAGCAGTCTATTGTCTTCATCCACAGAAACAGTGCCAGGACCACTCTTTAGATTGCCTAGCAGGGGTGCTTTGAGAGCCTTTTGGCTAAATCCTCTGTCCTTTCCTTTGGACACTCTCTATTTAAACCCGATACATGGCGCGGAGCCTAGAGGCGTTGGAGATTTTTCTCTGTATCCCTCCCCTCTCCCCCATGGGCTACTATGTGCAGAATTAGTTCTCCTCATTCCCAATGAAATTTCTCTTTCCAAAGAAGTCCTCTATCTGTTAACAAATCATCAGTTCTGAATCCTACAGTTGCAAAGTAAAGTCTGAGCAGAGTAAAAATATCCTTCCAGCTTTCACCATTGTTCTCTCCCCTTTTCCCATAAAACTTCAGATCTGAGCATTTTATGTCCTGCCAAACTTAGACATCTCGTCATGTTTTTATTAGGAAATGCTAGCACAATACAACTTAAGGCAGGAGTTAATGGGCTTCCAGGGAGGTTTGGTAAATACAAAACTTAAAGAACTTCTTTAACTTTCATTCTGTCTGGAATCCAAAATCCTGGCCATTTGGGCTCATCTACTACATCCAGTGTGCTTAGAGTTCCTAATGCAAAAATCAAACTAATATTATCCAGCTTTGAACTTCCAACATCTAATTAGCATGGAACTCCTATAAGCTATATTTCACAGCTCCAAAAAAAATAAATAAAAAAAGAGGAAGAGAATTTATTCTTCTTTATCATTAACACCAATTCACAGCATCCTCTCCATAGGATAGACTGATCAAATTCAGGTTTTAAAATTTGGTATGACTGCTATTGGCCGACAGCTCCAGAACATGATGTCTCTGGTGGTTTGAAATATCCTAATTGTAATCCTAACTCATTTATATACTGANTCTCTTCTCTTCTCTTCTTCTCTTCTCTTCTCTTCTCTTCTCTTCTCTTCTCTTCTCTTCTCTTCTCTTCTCTTCTTTCAATATAATCCTGCTCTCCTGTTGTTTGCTGAGTTAAGTGATTTCTCCTAGATATCTTTAATAAGATAGGTCATCTGAAGATACATTTTTGCATGAGCTTGGGAAAAGTCTGTGCCCTAATTCATTTTTCTGAGTGTTATAAACTTATCTCAGACTTCTATCCCTTGCAATTAAATGCTCAGCTCTAATCAAACTTACTTGCAATTTAGGTTCTTGCTTTATCTTTTTAAAACCTCTTTAAAAGGATTATGAAAATTGATTAACTTGCTGTAGATCCTCTTGGACAAAAAATTATGAAACTTCAGATGTAAATAATAGGGGTTTTGAAAATCAGGCCATACATTTATTTCCATGGCATCACCACCTCAGGGGTGATGAGAATGATGATGCCACAATCACATTCCAAACAAGTTTTACCATAATGGGCCTTAGATTAAGAAGACAGTTTTTCCAATGTAGCACATTTAGTTTGAGTACTTTGTAAACTGATTGATAAATTTAACTTAAGATTTCACAGAGAGGGTAAATTTCCAGAGGGCAGATGCTCCACAGTTTTATAAAACAGGGCCACTCTGTGATGTTCCCAGCACCCAACAAAACAAACATGGTAAAAAAAGAGAAGTGAAAAATAACTGTGATGAAAAATAACTCAGAGCTCATTCTCTTCAATGTCATATACTTAAGCTTATAAAGTGTAGTTATAAGTTACTGGTGCTGCTTACCTGAAATTTTCTTCTGGCTAAAAAGTACTGCATTCTCCTGATGACTTTTACAGCTCTTTTATGTGCTTCAGTTGATCTGCCAAGAAAGACAAACAGAGACGAGGGAAAAAAAAGAAATAAAAGAATCTTAAAAGGAAGATACTGACTCTATGCACCAAAATCTCCAAACATGTTTTATGTCTACAGTGCAAAATTGGAGCATAACACACTGTGTGTGCATGCCTATCTTGTTCTGTTGCTTCAGTTTCTTGTGTGTTGTGGTTCTAAGTATAAAAAAAATGTTCAGTGAGGCAATGAAAACAGGTGTACAAAGATAACACATGTGGAGGGGATTAGACAGGATTACTGTCAGTGCATACGACTGGCATCAG
Source organism: Ceyx cyanopectus (assembly GCA_013401355.1). Lineage (NCBI taxonomy): Eukaryota > Metazoa > Chordata > Aves > Coraciiformes > Alcedinidae > Ceyx > Ceyx cyanopectus. The sequence continues at coordinate 12,974 of VYZU01020450.1, read as the reverse complement.
TTTGAAGAGTGTGTAATGTTTTTAGAACCATGACTACATTCCTTATTTTGCATTTCTTGTTTGCTCATGAGCATTACTGCAGAGAAGTCCTTTAAAAAATAATTTGAATTGTCTAGGAAGGAAAAAAAAATTGAAGTATCACATATAAAAAAAACATTAGGACAACATACCCTCTCAGTACACACATTTGTGTGTGCATGTGGCTGTCAGTATTGCTATTCAAGCATAGAACTAGACATAGTATAAATCAGCAATATCACTTCATGCAGAGGATATTGTATTTGCAGATCCCTAATTGTGCCACTTGGCTGGCAATTAATTACCACACCTTTGTATCTATGTCACATTTTGGAGAGGTGGAGGGGAAGCAGGAATATGGTAATTATAAGAACAAGTATTTTATTTAAGGACTGACTCATTCCCTATGGACTTTTAAATTTCATTGAAAATGAACGAACTAAAGAAAACAAATTTTTCCTTCAGAGGAAGCAACATTGTCAGGAAAGCTATATTTTATTCAGACATCATCTTGATGAATACTATATATTCAAGATCTCAAGTCTCTAGAAAACACTATCTGCCACCTCTTCCCAGTGTAATTGACTGGGGTAAAGGAAGTACTGGCTAGGCCACCTACTTGGATGACTCAGTTTAGAGATGAAGTCTTTAAAAATGGGAAAAATTACAGTGTATTACATAAAGGGAATTAAATAACAGCTAAATAAATAGGAACTATTTAAGAACTATCACTGTTTTTCATTTTTATAATTTCTCTTTGATATAGTTAGTGCTTCTGATTGGTTGAAACACCACGGACACAAGAACATGGGTTTTAAAATAAGCTTGCAGTAGCTTTTTCTTGCTCTTTCTATTTCAACTGTAATATTAAATACATGCACAAATATATGAGCAACTCAGGTGTCTTTACTAATTATATCCTTACATTTCATATATATCTATATCTATGTATATTCCTGCACATATCCATGTATATACATTGACACATTCAAACACAGAAGATAATGCAGGGTGAGCACGATTCAAGAACTACTCATTGTTGTATAAAATCGATACCATTGCTAAGTACAAATCTTTGCATTTATGTCAACCCATTAAAGGAATTTCAGAGGTGTCACTGACACTCTGAAATCAGAGTGACTATAGAATCACAGAATGTCAAGGGCTGGAAGGGACCTAGAAGATCATCCAGTCCAACCCCCCTGCCAGAGCAGGGGCACCTAGACCAAGTCACCCAGGAACAGATCCAGGGGGGTCTGGAATGTCTTCAGAAATGGAGACTCCACAACCTCCCTGGGCAGCCTCTGCCAGGCTCTGGCACCCTCACTGGGAAAAAATTCCTCCTCATGTTTACATGAAACTTCCTATGGGTCAATTTCCACCCAGTGCTCCTTCTTCTGTCATCGGGCATCACCCAGCAGAGTCTGGCTCCATCCTCCTGGCACTCACCCTTTATCTATTTATAAACACTGATGAGGTCATGCTTCAGTCTTCTCCAGGCTAGAGAGCCCCAGCTCTCTCAGCCTTTCCTCGTAAGAGAGATGCTCCACTCCCTTCAGAATCTTTGTAGCTCTGCACTGGACCCTCTCAAGCAATTTTACGTCCCTCTTAAACTGAGGAGCCCAGAACTGGACACAACACTCCAGATGCAGCCTCACCAGGGTGGAGTAGATGGCTTGGGTTTTGTGTATGTTGTGCTCAAAGCAATATGGTTAGATTTTTATTGACAGACAGTGGCACACTTCCCCATCTATTAACCTAAACAACAGACAAGATTTTGTTGAAACCTGCCCCCAAAGGACTGTGAAGAATAACAAAATTACAGGTGAAGAGAAGTGATCAGGGATTTGGAAAGTTATGCACACGTAAAAGAAAATAATTATGGAAACTTACAACAGCTGTAACTATAATGATACCCTGAAATGTCTATTGAAATAAAATATACTTAAATATAAAATATTGACATAATCTATGTCTTCAAGGAGGACCCAAGCCTTTTTTGCCAAACAATATGTATTCCATGCTATGTTAAGTGATTGCTTGATGACATGCTCAATTTCAAAAGCAGTCCTTAATTACTATGAGTTTTTCCTACTTTGGCTCATGGACTCCTGGGCTGTCATATCACTGCATTAGGACATGGAAAAAAGAGGAACAGACAGAGAGGGCTTGGAACATGTATGTTAACCAACAAGCAGTCCTCACCTTGATCCGATGCTGAATAATTCTCTGGCAACTGTTCCTGGTGGGTGAGCAGGAGAGGGGCCCCTTTGCTGGCTGACTTGGCCTTCTTTCCCCTCTGCAGGTTTTGGACATGCCTATGTGGCTGCTGAGCCCGGCCAGATGGCTGTGTGCCAAGGAGGCACTGCAGCCCCAGGTTTGTTCCTCTGCTAGTGGCTCAGAGAGCTCTGGGAAAAGTCGTTATTTTGAGCTTAAAACACTTGCATTCATTTCAAACTTTTTAACTACAGAAAGGCAGTAGCTTAAGCCAAAGAAACCGTACCTTTTCAGCTGAAAAGAATTGAACCAGAGGAGGAAAGAGAGATGATCAAATCCAAAGCAACTCTGAAAACTATCCATAGGGATTTTTTTTTCTTTTATTTTTATAAATATAAAAAGACCTCAAGTCTCCATACAAGCCCATTATCAGTGTGATGCACCTTTCAGTCTAGAAGTATTTTTTTAATCATTAGGCTTCAGTGCAGTGTAAAGGGGAAGGCTTTTATTCAGGCTAGGTACAGACAATGGAATGAGCATTCTAGGCTGGTTTTTCTGCTGTTTATTCAGGTGTCATGAATTAGAATTATTCAGTTTAACGTAACTACTTTGATCAAAAATTATGGAAAATGAAGTTCACTTCAGCAAAGTCAATTATGGCTCTCTGTCCCAGTTTACAAAACTAGATTGAAGATACATGCTTCCAGTACTTGGATTCCTGCTAAATTTAATTAATTTGTGAAGTTTTTTAAGATTGCTTATCGGGAAAACACATGTAAAGTGACACTATTGTGTTGCTGATCACTGGATAATGTAACTCCTGCCCAGAGTAACACGCAGCATCATCTATTCTGGAGTTGTTCCCTTGACTTTAGTTTCTAAGCCAACACAAACAGTGACCAGGTCAGTGATGGCAACTGACATGCAAAGAAGTTATTTGAGAAGCTCACCCCTCCATCTGCTTATTTGTTTTCCCATCACATTTGATTAGGAATATTCTAGCTTTGTTTCTGGAAAGAACTTTGCTTCTCAGTCATAACTGTAATTTTTCTCTCGTACAATTATCTCAAATGAGCTGATATTTTAGTAGCTAAAATATAATGCAAGCCTTATTTGCACTGAAAGCATTAGCAGAATCAATAAAAAATATGAAATCTTTGCATCACAGGGTGCACATATCATAGGCTGCTCACTATGGTGAGATTTTTCATTAAACTCTAGATTCTACTGTTAATGAAGGGCAATAATTAGCACCTAGATTTCAGTGGAGCTAAACTGTGCAATTATCTTGTCATAGGGGTAGCAGGCACCATTAAGTTGTACAGAGAGGAGAAAGGTGGGAAAACAGAAATCACAAAGGATATAAAATCAGAGGGTTTTTACAGACAGGTGCAGCAGTTAGGCCATATGCAGTAATAAACACTATGTGGTCCTAGTACTGGATACAAGTGGTGGAGAGAGATGGTTATATCTATATGAGAAGCTTATATGTGTTTTAAATACTGAGGGAAGTTACAATGTGCAAATGAAAAAAAAAACCAACAAAAATCTTCTTACCAATAAATGAAAACAAAATTAGTATTCCCTTCAGCTAAGCAAAGACAGACATAATCCCTCAAGCCTTCTAAAACCACTGGAGTTAAGAGGTTTCAACTTGAATCAGACATGCAAACACCTGGAAGTGTCAGGAGATGATTCTGACTCCAGAGATCACCCCAAGCCAGGAGCAGCAGAGAATAACAACACAAGTATAAGAGAAAATGTTTCCAGTACTGTAATATTTCATTAATGTCTTGTGAAGAACAGATAGATCTGGAGAATTTCCACCAGTTACATGACAGAAATTTTATCTGATGCCATTTACACTGAAACCTGAATAGCTTTCAGAAAATGTTGGCACGACTTTATTTGTAATCACAATCCCACCTTAAATCTACCTCATCTCTGTTCTAACCATATCCTTATCTGAACCTTTTTCTTATCAAGATTATGTTTGTCTCAAAATTGTAAATAAATTCAGATGTGCTCTCCCAAAACAGAGCAGCCTGGAGGCCTATTTGGCTTCACCAAGCTCTACTGACAGCTTCAAATGGTGAAGGAATGATGTAGATGTCCCACATTCCTCCTCATCAGGTACAGTCCCAGGCAAAGCAAGAAGAATAGAAGTGACATGTTCATGAGTTGCTGCATTCTGCTATCTGGTTATTTGGCTGAAGATTTTGTGGCATTTGCTATCTCCCTCCATAACATTGCATATCATCCATNGGGCTGCCCAGGGGGGTTGTGGAGTCTCCATCTCTGGAGACACTTAAGACCTGCCTGGATCTGTTCCTGGGTGACTTGGTCTAGGTGATCCTGCTCAGGCAGGGGATTGGACTAGATGATCTTCTAGGTCCCTTCCAACCCCTAATATCTGTGAATCTGTGAATAACCAGAAACACTGCTGACTCTGAATCCATTCCAGCATGCAATTGCTTCTGCTTCTACTTGTCTCTCTAACCCATCTCTCTAACCTAGCTTTCCCTGAAGTGAATGAGAAGGAAAGCAGATATCCTAGGGCAGTGCTCCTAGTGACTGGAGTAGGGAAGGCAGTGCAGGGACAGAATAGCTCTGAGGAACTGCTAGAATAGGAAGAACTAGGACATAACTTACAGGGAACAACTGGCAAGAAAATATATTGTGGACAAAATGCCACTGGGAGAAGCAGCAGTGCAGGGTGTTGTTCATCAAAAGAATAAAAAAAGTAGAATCCTGAAAATAATCAGAGGTAGCTGTAACCTGCTCACTGAATGTGATTTAACAAGGAAGAAAACCCTTTGAACTTTGAGTTGTTTTTCTCAACCCTAGACAGTTGCAGTTTTCAGTTACAAGTTCATTCTGTAATTTTACAAAGTGGGTTTATTGAGAAAGTGGGAGAAAAGCTCTGTGTTAGTCCCTTGCTAATTAAAATGCATAATTAAAATGAGTAATTAAGCTTACTACAGAATGCTCTTGTGTCTGGGAGCCCAACTGCCCTTGAACAACAATTCATCTGCTGAACTGTCTCTGAGAACTGAAGTAACCATTGGATATTTTGGTTACATCTTTCCTCTGTGTTTTTTTTGGCAGCAAAATAAAAGTGCCTGGTCTCTTTTCTGCCATCTTATTTCTTCCATTCTTCCTACAGTGTCAGAATAAACAAGATGATGTCAGAGGGCTGTCTTTTCAGTGTGGAAGTACAAACAGAAAGGTTTTTTTTCTCTCNTTTTTTTTTTTTTTTTTTTTTTTTTTTTTTTTTTTTTTTTTTTTTTTTTTTTTTTTTTTTTTTTCCTGAGCAAACAGCTTCTAGAAGTTGCCACAATAATTTTCTTAATTAGAGCTGTACCATGACTACTTCTGGTCCCGGGATAGGTGAAATGCTCTTGTCTCCACACCCACTCACATTTGCTTGGAAAACAAGTGCTAGCCACAAGCGCCTTCTCAGAGGTGGACAAACCCTGACAGACAATGTGATATTTTTACTCCAGATATTACAATAGCCACTGATCCTAGCAGACAAAGACATTTTTTTCACTTATCTCTCCTTAAGATTTGTTTTTCATCAATTCAGCTTTTGGCTGGCTAGGAAAAGGTGAGATAGTCATCAGCAAGCTCAACCAACACCCAGCAGAGGAGATGCCTGTTTGGGATCTGAATCACCCTCACAGCAGTCCAGCCTGATTTGGTGGGCTCTGATTTGCTCATTTAAAAAAATGTCCTTACCTAAACTAATGAACTTCAAGATTTCATTTTCCTCTTCACTGTATTCAGCATTTATGGGAACAACGTGGTGTTGTTAATATACACCAATGACTGAGCACTGTATTTATGCCTCAATGATTTTCTGTCATGAGAATATAATGCCTGGCAAAGACTGATTCTCTGAAACACCAGTTTGTTTGGGGTCATTAATCTTAATTCCTATCTTGCCTGAATAGGAACTGGATAACAGTCAAGTCAGGGAACAGTTCTGAGAATTAAAACTTGAATGGATTTTGGGTTGCCCAAGGCTTTACATTTCTTTAAAAAAGTATGTAACTAATTAATCTGCAACACATACTAGGGAGAGACCCCATGGAATTAAACTAAATTATTCTTCTGGTTTTAAAAAACAAAAAAACCCACTGGCTTTTGGCAGGATCTTTCCTTAGTAGCTTTTGTGATGTAATAGTTACAGCAGGGGCTATGAAGACACAGCACCTGGGTTCTTGAATTGATGGATTTAATTGGCCTCTGTCTCTCTGAGTGATCTGTAGCAAGTTTTTACCTGGATATGCTCTAATTTATATGTCTATAAAGTGTAAAACCTGTCTAGAGTAATGCGTGTCATGAGGCTTGCTTCACTAGGGATTTCAAGGCAATTAGTGGTTCCAAATGAGATTTGTTTATTTATTTGTTTGTTTATTTGTTTATTTATTTTTATTTATTTATTTAGGGTTATTTATTTAAATTAGCATTTTCCAGCCCTCTTGTTCTCCCAGGGACCTTCAGCAGTGCCAGATGCCACCAGATGCCTCTGGTGTGGCAAGGAGACCAGGCACAGGGAAGAGAAAATCCCATTTTCTGGGGAATTGCAAGGAGCCACTGAAATCTTAAGGCTCTTTATTTGTTATTTTTCTGCCTCTAGTTTAAGTCAACACCAATTACAGAATGGAAATGGTTAGACTGGCAAGAATGGAGGATGAATGGAAAGGTCTGTGTGTGGTAGAATGAGAAAAGGAAAAACAGCACAAAAAACCCTGTGAGTATGGCAGGACTCTTGTGGGGACTATCATCATCATCATCAATTATCATCATCATCATCATCATCATCATCATCATCATCATGAACATTAGAGCACATTTATGAGCAGCTTTTGAAGACACCCAACTCAGGAACACAAACTCACATTGTCAAGTCATAGCCCACTTTTGCTCTCCACCACCAGTTTCTCCAAACCCATGTGCCAAGAAAGAATAATGCTTTGCCATTAAAGGAGCTGGCATTTCAAAACCAGGAAAAAAAATAAAGAAATTTTCCTTTTAAAAAAAAATGTAGTGTCCCTAAGCTCTTTTGAAGACACGTGATCATACCACAGAACCTCATAGACAAGCCCGTGTGGCCACAGACAGTTACTTGCCTAATACTGGAAATATTCAGTGCCTTTCCATTGTTTTCTAAAGAAGTAAATATCTTGCTAAAAGCTGCAAGCATCACTCGTGCAAAACTATCACCGAGCTATTAATATCAATCATTCAAAGTCTCAGCCTTTTGGTTATTGATTTGTGTGCTTTGTTTGCTTTTGTTTGCTTTTAATTGTGACTTGAGGATGCCAATTAAAAGTCTTTCTAAATAATTAGGCACTCATTTAGGTGGGTAACCACCTGAATTGCTGTAATTAGAACATTTAATACAAACAATTATGTCATTAATGCTGAAGGCTGTTTTTATGATCTATATACAGAAACATGTTCAAACAAATAAACAAAATAAAGGGAGATTTATTTAATTTGACACGTTTTCACTGATTGTTTCCTGACAGTAGTCTGATAACTTCTCTTGGAAGTTCTGTATAAGAATGAAAAAAATATTCAAAGAAAACACACATAGTTAATACCTCAAATTAGCTCTATCCTGTTCTTGAACTTTATTCTGGCTTTATTCTGGACCTGAAGGAACTCAAAAATGTGAAATAGGTTATGACCATCTGTCCATTTGAAGCTGAAATAAGGACATGTTTCTCCTCTTCCAATATACTTGTTATACAGAAGTTTCCAGTATCCTTCCATCCTCTAACTCCAAATGTTGAATGAATTTGATAATTAATGAAAGGCTTTATTTTCTACAAGTTCATAAATCTATAAACTGCAAGCCCATTCCCAAGGAACCTGACACAATTTATATTTTTTTTGCTTAGAATTTATGCAAACAGAAATTATGCAAATTCTGAGGTTTGGCATGGATTCAAAGCAAAACCACTTGAAACACTGTAATTTAAAGTGAATTTGATTCAACAATTTCAGTTGCCCAAACATGAAACTGAAAGCAAACCTCAAGGCAGAAGAGTAAACCAGAACAGATAGAAATCAACATATGTTTACATAACACCCCATGAATCACAGATGCTTAACTTCACATGACAGCAGCTGAAAAACAGCAATCAGACAGCAATATTTAAAACAATCTACTTCATTCACATGATAGAAACCAACAGTTCTGCTATTACCAGCCTTCTCAATCATGAAGCCTCACTAACCTCCTCCCCCCATCTTAAAATTCATATTATCATCACTTCAGGCTTTCTCAAATTTTCAAGCCCCATACTCTGAGAACTCCAGGGGAAATAAAGTCATTTTATAGCAACCAAAATCATATTTAAATTTGTTCTCAGTAAAATAATCACATGAGTCTAGGAACCCAGTGAACCAGTTGAGTCTGAGTGAAAGCTGATAATTTCCCCAAGTTATATAGTGTCACAAATGATAATCAATCTGATGCTATCACTTATATGAAGTAAAATACCTTTCTTCAAGGGAACAGAAACAAGCAAGTAGTTCATATATATCAGAGTACTCTTCTTTTTTTCTTCTTTTTGTAGCAATTTTTGGTCAAAGACATGAACATTTTTAAGCACAGAGCCCTTAAAGCATCTCTTCCTCTGATAGAAACAGACACCAGAGTCCATTCCATTCCTGGCTACCAAAATTGTCCACATCCGCCTCAGTACCACACACTCCTGAGGCCTCTTAGCTTGTACAGACTATGCAAGATTAATGGAAAATAAGAAAACAACATTGGCATCCATACCTATTTGTATGTCAGGATATGTCTATGCTACATCTGTTATTACCTCCTATGCATTATTGCTCTAAAACCCACTCATGACAGAATGAGCAATATTCACTGAGGACGTTTATCAGAATTGAATATTTTCAAGGTATCATGAATTTTATCATGAATATGTTCAGGATGAGTGTAGGGAGGATGGAGCCAGACTCTGCTCAGTGTCATCCAGTGACAGGACAAGAGGCAATGGGAGTCAGTTGGAGAACAAGAGGTTGAGGGTAACACAAGGAAAAACTTTTTCCCAGGGAGGTTGTGGAGTCTCCTGCTCTGGAGACATTCCAGACCCACCTGGATCTGTTCCTGGGTGACTTGGTCTATTTTATAATAACACAAATAATTATGTGTTCACCCATGTTAATTTAGAATGTGAGGAACTGGGATATAGCAGTAAAAAATATTCACAGAACTGTGCAAAATTATTTTTATTTAATAAACCAAGCACATAAAATACCTATCCACCTAGAATTTGTTTAATGTCCTTTATAGCTCTTATTTCTAACACACTCCTTTTCCTCCTACTTACTACTTACTTACAGGACACTCTTTTCTAGGAGCTTCATAATCCTCATCCTCTACTATTTTTGCATGTCTGCAAGAGAAGAAGGTTTCTTTTTGAGTATTATTTATACCATCTCTGCATATTGCTTTTTCAATATCTCAGAACACATTGTGGAACTGCAGTTTTCCACTTATGGCAGCCAGAGAATTAAACTCTGATAGCATTTACACACCTACACAACCTTCACATGTGGTTGATTCATGGAAGTACCTAGAGAAGGAAGAACCAGACACCTTTCCAAATGACTGATGAGAAATACCCACATAGGCTAAGATCTAATCAAAATTAATAGGGGATTTGATTCTGCAAATCCACATATATTTTTTAATTAATTTAGTTATTTATATATATATATTTTTTTTTAATTAAAAAAAACATTTTGGAAACATACATATATGCATATGCATGAATAAACATAGTTAATACACTTTCATGAGTTAAAGCTGTTTAGTAACTTGGAGAAAATAAGTAAATACACTTCAAAGTACCTGGATAGTTTTAGGTTGGGAGCATAAATATGGAAAAATACAAACCTGATTTATAAGATCAAAATAATCTCAACAGTGACTTAGCTATAGTTTTAACAGCATGAAAATGACTAATTTAAGGTCAAGAGTCATTTAGTTTTGACTGACTTGGCAATCCTCTGTTCTCTGGGTCATGTAGGTGTTGAGTAAATGATAAACCTGTAATTCTATCCTGAGGTCAAGGGACTTCAGAACAGATTCAATATATTGGTCTCCTGGAAAGTTCTTCCAAGGCTAGTACCCCCCGTAAACTCTGTTTATGAGTTGACTGCATTAATAACTAATAGAGTCATATTATATTAGCAGAGGTGAAATTAACCCTTTCAAAGAAGTGTACGACCAACTGCAGGGTTTTTAAATGAGGGACAGAAAAATCAGATATAGCTGGGAGAAGCCAAGTTTCTACTGAGTAATGAAAAGATGACAGGAATGTAAAAAGGTGTCTGACTTCAGGGACAAGACCAGACTACAGCATGAAATTATTTGGGATAATCCTGTGTTTGTGAATCAGAATCTGTTACCTTGATAAGTTATATGGGGCGAAAATATATGAACTAGCAATTACTCAGAGTAAGAAGAATATTTTTTTTTAAATTCAGCAACTGCTAAATTAATACAGGCTTTGCTTTGCAGTAAACATTTGCCATTGAAAAACTGAGATGGAAAGTAAATGGAGATGTTTTCCATAGAAGATTTAAGGGTACATTAGAGCAGCAGTTACTAATTTTGAACCTTTTAATGTTTCCAAATAAAAGTCTACACTACTAAAAAAAATATGCTGTAAAGCCCCAGACATACAGCCTGGACTATTGTCACCAAGCAAACATTAAAGTTAATGGCCCTCAAAGTGTTTAGGGTTATTTCTTCTGCTCAATGTCACAGGCTTGAACTCATTAGTAGGAGGCATATTCAGATTAGCTTGTCCAGTTCTGATATAAAAGAACCTCAAAAATAATCACAATCAGAAATCTTGACATCATTATGAATAACTTAGTGTTACCCTCAAGCAGTCCTGTGAAAAGTTCAAGTAGGTTCCCCCAGTCCCCAAGGCTGTAGATTTCATGTGAATATTAATATTTCCTGATATCTATGGAATCACATGGATGGAAAAATGGAATCACAGCTGCTTGGTAAATAACACAACACAGAAGCAAACCAAAAGACCGTTCAGTGCCACAGAAGTCGCTTTTCTCTTGCAATTTCAAGGGACAGGGGTTTGATGGATATGTGGTCTAGCCTCACCTAGACCTCCTCTCACCCCTGTCCTTGGGCTCTAGAGCCCCATTTCAGCCCAGCCCCTGCCAAAACTATGCTCCAGGTGCATTTGTCTCTGCTCCTGACTCCTGGATGGACCTCGGACACGCACTGTAGCCTTGTCCCCACACCTGTCTTTGACCCTATTTCTTTTGGGTCCTGCTTCTTCCATTGGACTGTCAACTGACCCATCATTAGGTCCCAGATCTGTCAATGTTTGGACCCTGAGGGTCTGTGCCTTGTTGGTGAGTACACTGCTCACTCTGGAACCAGCTGGGGATCCCCAGCTCGCCCTCCCTTTAGAGAGCAGCCAGACCTTGCTGCTCTGTGGCACTTCATACTGGGACAACCTCATTGGGTTGTGAGATGGAAGGACAGCAAATGTTTATACTTGGCTTTGTTAACACATTGCTCTTAACTCTTTTAGCATATACCATGGTCCTGCTCATTCTCAGTCATCTACTAGTTATGTACTGGAATTGTTCAAACTCTACCAAAGCTGCTGTTTTTCCTTTAAGAGAGGCAGTTGTCTCTCCCCTCCTCAATCTTATTAAACCAATTCACTGCACTGACCTGACAGAAAGAGTTCATAGGTTTTTGTCAGATTGCTTTTGGGCTGACATAGCTATCTGAACTGGCTCAGCACGGTATCACACGACAGAGGAGGGAGGAAAGGGGTGTAGAGCTGGAGCAGGAGCTGCCCCTGTCAGTAGGGGTGAGTTGCCATGTTGTTGGCTCAGCCTCAAACTGACTTATTACTTCAGTTCAGTGACTCTGCAGGCTACAACAGGCACTTAACAGCTTGTGAAAAATCAGGTGAAGCTTGGTGGGTTTGAGAACCACCAAGTTGTCTTGTAACTGCATCTGTCAGGGAAGGAGGACAAATTAGCAGTGAAATCAGCCCACGCTGACTTGAGAATGAGAGTACTTAAATTTGCTGTTTGTAAGCTTACTTATACAAGTATTATTTACATTATATACAAATGTAAGGTAGGAATCAAGTCCTTGTGCTGAACTCAAGGTTGCCCAGCAGGTTTCTAGCTGAGAGTCAGAGGGACTTAGGTTCAGTTTGTAACATCATCATTAGGAGATGGGCAAAAGCTTGATTAAAAGACTCAGAGCTGGGTTTAACTTACATAGCAAATCTCCCTTCAAATACCCAGTGAGTAGCATCTTGTGCCTGTTCACTGTGAAAAGCAATAGGTTTGACTAGATTATGTGTGGGACAGAAGATTTAATAAACGAAGGCTGTCATTTAGTTCCTACAGTTGCAGTCACTGTGATGTTATCCAATGTTCATCAACAGTATTTCCTTAGTCCTTGGGTTTCTTGGTTCATCAGTACTGCAAAAGAAAATTTCTGTTTGCTAATATTTTAGATTTTTCCTGCATTTTAGATAAAAGTTATTTCTTGGAGACACTGAAATATCTTCTGCCATTTTAGACACTATATGCTGTATGAAGAGTATACACTGTATTTTCTATAAAAACATCCCATTTTTAACTTCCTCGGACCATGTATATAAATATTTGTACATGAAATTAGATGATAGCTT
>VYZU01020447.1:0-15157 GCA_013401355.1 Ceyx cyanopectus | reverse complement strand
CCCAGGGCTCCCTCTGGCCTCACCTCAGCACCACAGCCACTGACATGCAACCAAGCCCTACAAGAGCTACAGGGTGGCCCTTGGCTCCAGCCTCAGAGGTGTCCCCAGGGCTGCTGCCTGGCTTGGTGTGGAACACATCAGCAGCACAGACATCACTGTCTGCTTTCCCCCGGGCTGACAGGACAAGGGATGGCAGATGAGATGTGCTTTAACCTCCCTGCCCCCAGCCTCTGCTCAGGGATGGGGTCTTCCCCTAACAAGGCACCTCTGCTTGGCTTTGGGCAGAGCAAGAGCCTTCAGGGGTGAATAAACACCCTGTGCCTTCAACTTGATGGATGGGGAGCAGTCACTGCCAACACAGAGCAGCCTTCTACACTCACAGCAGATTTAGTGGGCTTTTAAAGTGTAGCTGCCCCTAAAATCCAAAAACCACCCAAAACAAGCCCAAGAAAACACAGAAAACAGCAGCACACGGAAATCTTCCCCCTATCTCCCCATGGTGAATAGGTTTGGGTCCTTGACTGATGGCAGACTTGATTTAAAAATACATATATGCATTTCATTAGTGCTACAAATGTACAGAACCAGAGGCAAAGAGCATGTCAAGGGTGGTTTTCAGACAGTTTCTAGTAAGATCTGAGAAAAAAAAATATATAATAGTGAAGGCAAAGTAAATCTGAAGTGCTATTTGAGTCTTTAATACATGTTCAATGGTCACTTCCACTGACTGCATTTCTGGCCTTGAATTACTGCACAAATGACTTTTTCCAGTGCTCTTGGTTTCAATTCAGCTGCCATTTGCCAAGGAGAACTGTGTGGCAGTAGGACTGTCACAACCTCCCATTCAATACATCAAGGAAACATGCTTACTCTGGCTCCCATTTGCACAATGTTTTCACCGAACCTGCCACTTGGGTTGTCCCAGAATGTTTGGAAATGGCTTTGTGTGACTCTACCAAAGGAGCTGATCTGTTGTCAACCATGGAGAAGGGGGTTGTTTCATTGAATAAAATCAATTACTTGACCAGGATTGCTCACTGTAGGAACATGGAGTGTCTGAAACACTGCTGGTGGACTGGATAAATCACAACAACCATGGGGTTTTACTCCTTAAACTAAAGCTCATGGCCCTTAGTCATTCCCATGGGATTTGTCTGCTACCAACACACTCAGAAAGACAAATGCTGTGGATTAGCCAGAGAACCACATTCTTCTTGCTCACAAACCACATTTCAGACCAGATAGTGCCTTCTGTGCCACAGATCTCCCAGGCACTGAGTGCTGGAGCCAAGCTACCAAGCCCCACAGGCTGCCAGAACCCTCCCCATCCACACAGGGGGGAGAAATTTCTCCTGTAGTGTCACCAACCTGATCCTACCCCTGTGTTCAAGAAGTAAGTGTGAATATCACACATCACATATCCCAGCCCTGGTGATTCACTCCCGTGCCTCACTCTGGCAAAGCTGAATTCTATATTCTTCATTTCCTCACGTTTTCCACGTGATATTCCACCCCCAAAGGCTTTTCCCACACGTGTGTGTGACCCTCCAGCAGGAGGGGTGACAGTCCCAAGGCTGTGGGACCCCCAGAGCCCCCTGAGCTGCAGCTGCTGGAGACCCTCTGACTACTGGAGATACACACAAGAGGCAGTTGGTGGATTTTTGGTGTTTCCCAAAGAGCTCTCAGTGGATTTGGCTGGGAATGTGTGGCAGTGCTGCCAGTGCCTCATCCCCAGATGCTGCCTGGCCTGGCTTCCCTGCTTCCAGGGCAGGCTCAGCATGTGCCACGTTCTCCTGTGGCAAGGACACAAGTGTTTGCTGGGCTGGTGCCCAAACTCCATCTGCTCAGGCTTTGCAAGCCCTGGGAGTAGAAAAGCTGTGTGAGGAGGTGTGTGGGAAACCCATAAAGCCCAGAGCAAGCAGCAGGAGGCTGATACCCATGCAGTCAAGCTGCTGGGCTGCAAACTCCTCACTCATCTGCTGCTCCCTGTGGCTCCTGGCAGCAGCAGAGGAGGGGAACAGCATCCCTCCCAGGACTAAACAAGCAGCTGTCCTGGCTGTGACACTGCCTCTGGCATCAGAACACAAGTAAAGGGGAAGAGGAGAAGGCAACAGCCACGGGTAAAAGAAGATTTTCACTTGAGTAGAAAGCTCAGTGAAGTCTGAGAAAAGCTCACTGCAGCTCAGCCACAAAACTGAGACAATCATCAAAACCAATTACAAATATAAAATAAAAAAACCTGAATGCCACGGGTGTCACAATGCAAAGGTCTGATCCTTTCTGCTTTGCTCTCAACAGACTCCTCTAACACAGCAGAGGCTGGAACTCTAGCAGCTGCTTTCATTCTTCCCAAGGCCATATTTGTTTGCAGCAAGATGAGAATCAGCTTGCAAGGCAGCAGCCCAGATTGTACAGATTGTCATCTTTAAACAACAAGAAAACACAAGAAAACATCTACCTCAAAAAGCTCTGTTTTCTTCAGTCAGCTTCCCCAGAGCAGCTGGAACAACCCAGACCAAAGCAGCAGCTGGCTGAGGAGCCTGCAAGGAGCTCTTCATGGCCATGGGTCAGCAGCATCAGGCACCACACTCAGGTACATTTGCTAAATTGAAGGGTTCACCTGCAGCAAAGAGAAATCAGAGGGTGATCATTTTGCTGTTCTTAAATGAGTACCTGCCCAGTCCACCATAAAAATGCTGGTCACCTAAAGGCAAACCTCTTCCCAGGGTGACTGCCACCATGAGCTGGAATTACTGTGACACAGAGCAGGATCTGGCAGCCTCTGCAGTGGCCCCTGCACAGTCTCTGCAAGACACAGGGACAGTGCTGATAAAACAGGTGACATCTTTGTCATGGCACAGGCTTTCAAATGCTTGGAAAAAAAAATAAAAATAAACAGATGGATTTTTTTGCCTTTAAAATATGTTTTTTTTTTTTAACACGTGGCAGCAAACGAGAGAAGTGTGATTTTAATAAACAGTGGTGGTAACAGGGAGCTCCAGTTGCCATACCATCTCCTTTCTATCCCTTGCCTCAGCCTTATGAGCACCCTGAGCCTCATTTCTCCCTGCTGCCAGTGCTGCAGCACAGCCACTCCAGGCAACAATGGACCCCAGAGTGCCCAGGGAGGAAAACCTGATCATCTCACACCAGCTTCCAGCTCATTTCCCTCATCTGCATAAATTCTTTGACTTTTTCTTTTTTTTTAATGCATTAAAGGCAAGCATTAGTGTGAGTTAATTAAAATAATTCTAGGGATTGGAAGCAATGGTGCTATTACATGATCCCTTGTTGCATAATCAAAGAGCTCTGCACTGAAATCACCCACTTGACTTCAGCAGGATGGGCCCCATGGCAAAACACAAACTGCAGTGCAACCTCCCACCTCCCTCCTCCTTCCACAAGAGAAGCAAAGAGAACCACAAGTCCCCAGCACAGAATTCTGGCCTAGCAAGCAGAGGGTGACTGCATCCCAATTTACAATTCAATCAGGGCTTGTCTGCACCATTTCAGCTTTCAGCTATCAGCTAATAGTGAGTGTTGCTAGCTCCCCACTGCAGAATGGGGGTGCAGTGGAGGGAGAAAACCTCCTGTGCCACGAGGAGAAAGAATGCAATGGCAAAGAGATGTCCATGGCAAGCCTGCCACGGGTGTAACCATGCAATGACACAGGGAAAAGCTGCAAGATAACCATAAACTAGATATAGAAACCAGTTAATAGAGTGCATACAGCTGCAAGAACATGGAGACTGAGTGTTCTCAATAGAATATTTGTCCCAGATTGTTAGCTGATGAGATGTACTGCTTGGAGCCAACTTCACTTTACCTTTACTCTGTACATTTCTCCCCCTAACCCACACTCCAGCTCTTCCAAGACACCGTAAAAGCCTCACCTGGGAGGTCTCAACCCAACTGGGAGCTTAAGAGAGGCAGTAAAGACCCAGCCCAGCTCTGGAAGGACTCTCAGCACTGCTCAGGTTGCCTGAGAAAGATGAATATTGCTATTTTTCTCTGCCAGTGTGTGAGCAGGTAGCAGGGTAATGAAGATTCATGCAGCAAAATCCAGTGTATGCATCAGGAACTTCCTCTAGCCAGATATTAGAAGTTATTGTTTCATTCCTTTTCCCCTTCAGCAGCAGTGAGACAGAAAGAGGATGCAATTACCATATCCTTTTCAGTCTCCTATAGCCACAGCTGAGCACTGCATTAATCATCTTTTTAAAATTAATGAAGACTAATTAAGGAAAAGGAGCCTCCACAAGAAAAAAAGCCAACCCAAAGCTGCTGTTGTGTAAAGGTAACTCTAGTAGCCCCCACCAAGTGCCACTGCACTACCCCACAGGAGCCAGTGCTACCCCATCACTGACAAGGTCTGGAGCTGCTCCAGCTGCTCAGCATCTCCCTGGGTACCATGGGAACTTGCTGTAGTATGTCAGGAGTGAGTGAAGTTCTTGCTCCCTACTATAATCAAACTGCAGGGAGAAATGAGAGAATTTATAAAATAAATACATATATTTAAAGTTTACTTCATTTTTTAATGCAGAAACTCACCATCTGCCATCTAAGAGCTCTTTTGTGCTAGTGTCTGCAAGATGAAGGGCTTCCAGCTCTTTCAGATCAGCTGTTGCTCTAACAGTGGCATGGTGCAATCCACAGCAGAGGGGAGAGATCAATACAGGCAATAAACCCACCTACCCACACTGAGAGAAATGTCAGAGCACTGTGCTGAGGGTGAAGAAAGTGTGCATGTATATGCATGAGAACAGAACAGCTCCTGCCTGCATGTGCTAGTGACTCAGGCACTGCCTAGCAGGATGCCAGGGTGCCCTCCCCCTCAGGAGGAACCACCACAAACCACTGAATGGAGGCAACTCGGGGAAAGAACTGCACTCCTGAACTGCACTCACTTGTCTGTCTTCACCTGAGCCACCTCTGGGAGCTGAAGGCAGCTGTGCCCTGGAGAGGAGCTGTTCTGGCTGCAGCTGAGGAGATGCACAGCTCTGACAGCAGCTCCCCATGCCCTGGCAGTCCCCTGGGCTGCCATCCCTGCAGAGGTGACTGGCTCTGGAGACACACAGGCAACACAGAGATGTGGAGGGAAGGGAAATAAACTACCAAAGAGCTGGAGAGCCAAGCCCAAAGGTGTTAATTCTATGATTGCTGACTGAAAAGCTCCAGGATAATTGGATTTTTTTGGTTGCTTTATTGGAAAACACACAGAACAGTCATATTTCTGTATTCTGCTCTCCACAGTGAGAGCAAACGTGTTTGGTTAGGATTTGATAAGCCCTAAAAATAGCCAGGGAGCTGCCCTCGGGGATTCATTAGTCCCTGCTCTGTGGCAAGCATCTAGGGAACAGGCAAGTGCCTCTGGATTGCATTGCAACCCATTTGCTGCCTCAGCTGAGCACCCCATCCAGCTGAGCAAACAGGATTGGCAGCTAGGTGAGGTGCAGAGCACTGGTGCTGAGCTGCCAGGCTGACAGCAAGGGGCAGAAGAACAGGCACGTGGCTGGCAGCAAGTTGCACAAAGTCCAGCCTCCCCTCAGTTGGCAGCACCACTTGGGGGAAGCTGGGAGCTGCAGACAGCAAGGGGGCTCCTGCCCTGGCTTGCTGTGACAACCTCCACACAGCTCCTCTAACCACCTGCAACTGCACCTAGGAGACACTGCAACTCTGACTACACACACACTGCCAAGAAGAGGAACAATTAAAGGAAAGGGTGCTTTTTATATATATATATATTATATATATTTTATTTTTTTTAATAGGTTTTAATGCCTTGCTAAGAGAATCTAAACGATTTTTGAACACCAAAATACATATTTAATTTTTTTTTTAAGTATTATTATTTGTTGTTTTGGTATTACAAGATGAACTGCTTCTCCTCAAGGTTATGTCTGTTGCACCAGTAGAATAAGGCTTATCCTGAGGTCTCAGCCTAGCCAGAGCAACCTGGCTCTGTTTCACACAAAATAAATGCTTCCTAGGGAAATTAAAGCCTATCAAGGAATAGGAGTAGGAGCACAGAGGAAAAAGAGCTGAGGTCTTGCTGCAGCTTGAGGAGGTGGGCAAGGCCCCACAGCTGAGAGCTGGGCAGGGCTGTGGGAAGGGAGGTGACAGGACCTCGTGGGCCTGACTCCCTCTGCAGATACAACCCTCCCCAGGGAGCTGGAGCCTGGCAGTCAAGCTGCTGCACCAGTGCAAAGCCTGAGATCTGAACACTCAGGGGCTGGCTCTGGGGAAGCATTCACTGCCTGAACCCCTGAGCCCTGCAGCATGTCAGACAGCATCCTGGTCAACTCATGAATTCTCAGAGTAACTGCAGTGAGGCTGTGCATCATGAAGCAAAGCAGGCAGAGGTTTCCTTCATGAGCATCCTCTGTACACAGCCAGCCCTTTTGCTTTGTTGGCCTCTTTTTGGCTAGTTTGGCCTTTGTTCTTGCTCTGTTTGTGGTTTGGGTTTGTTAGTGTGGTTGGGTTGGGTTGGTTGGGTGGTTTTTTGTTTTGTAACTGACTGTCTCCATTGAAGATGGATTCAGAGCAGGAGGAAAACACTGCAAGAACCACTTCAAGTGTCCTGGGGAGATCCTCCACTAAAGCCTCTCATTTCCTGATGGCAATTTCCCATCAAAATGAACTGTGGATTTGGAGAAGCACTGTCAGGATAATAAGCTCTATTTCAATGAACAGCAGTTTTGTCAGGTAAAAAAATAATCTGGATTAAAAAAAAATAATAATAGGATTGGAAAAAAAAATAGGTATATCTCAAACTACTTTCCAAATAAGAAAAAAAGAAAACACTTTTTTTCCAATGTCACAGACAGCTGAAGGCAACTTTTAAAGGGGATTACATTATTGTTGTGTTCTATTTAGAAGCAGTTTTGTATTAAAGAGAATAAAATGTTAATATAATTAATAAAAGCACAGTGCTTTCCTCTTGCTAAGAGAAAAGCTTGCATTAGCTGTGCAGCCTTTCTGGCAGGAGGGGAGTGAAGAACAGGGAATGTGTTTCTTGGTGTCAGGGGGGAGTGAAACAAAGAACTCATTTTCTGCTTCTGCTCAAACAAAATCTCTCTGAGTCCCTGAAAGAACATTAGGTACAAGGCTAAAATGAAATGCAAGCTGGAAAATACTCTCCTTTTTTTGTTCATCTACATATTTTTCAGTCAGTAAAGCACAGAACCAACACCAGGAGGCAGGACTAAAGCCAAGGATGTATTTCTCCCACCTGGTTGCTCCATGAAAGCCTCTCCTTCGCTCTTCAGGAATCACAGACTGTTTCTGGAGTGAATACTCAGCACTTGGGGGTGGCAGAGGAGGGCAAGTCCCCAGCTCAAAGCAGACTCCAGCTGGCCATGAGGGAATTCTCCTGCAGGTGCAGCCTGAGGGCAGTGGGTCAGTGTCTCCAGTTCATGGGTGGGACCTGTGACTAAGAGAAAGGAAATTTACTGTATTGAAATTAAAATTTAAGTTAAATCCACTTCCTGCAGTTGCAGCATCTCCCTGAAAGACAAAGACCCTGCTGGCAAACCTACTTGAGAAGAAGGGCAAACTCCAGTGCCTAAGCCTAGAGAAGAGGCAGAATTTGCAGTGTCTTTGTTCCTTTTTCTGTTCCCTGAGGAAAGGCTTGAACAAAGGCAGGGGCTCCTCTGAAACTATCATTTGCCCAACTCAACAGTCACAGGGGCCATTTGTCTTTTCCACGACAACATTTTTTTTTATATCCTATAAATATTGCAGCATTTCCATGAATGAAAGTATTAAATAATACAAAAGCAATGAAACTGCTTTGTCCTCTTGTCAGAAGGGAAAACAGGAGGAATGAAAGTGAGAGGGGAACAGAGTTCTGGTGCTTTCAGAGCAGGGAAATCTTGCCTTCCAACCTGGAGCAAGTTTGCAGGAAGAAGTTGTGCAGCAGAACTGTGGGCTGGAAGGGGCCTCTGAAGAACCATCCCCAGCTAAGCTGGGTTTTCAGAGCTCCTGGGGAGGTGAGAACACACACACACAGCAGAGCAGCTGCAGTGAGCAGGACAAGCTCTGCTTTCTGTTGCCATAGTAGACACCCAGCCCCTATTTCCTCAGCTGCAGACACAGCCTGGCAAAACAAATCATGCCCTCTTATAATATTTATACTCCAAGGCAAACAGGAAAAAAATACATACCCTAATGTGTTTATACCCATAGAGCCAGCCTGGTTTATCTTGCAATTGGCCAAGGGGGTTATTTTTCCATTTCCATCTAGCAGTTTGGGGTTTTTTCCACTGACTTGCAGTGCCTGCAACAGGAGTTTATTAAACATACAGGAGCAGGCTCTCTTCTGCACTAACAGGCAGCTCTCACTTCACAACACACTGCTGAGCTCCTCTCGTTGAGCCAGAACTTCTGGGGCTTTCAAAAACATCAAGCAGACTTGGAAAATGCACATCCTGAGGAGAAGAAATGGTCCTGGATCCCCCAGAAATGGTCCTGTGTTCTCCTGCTGTGGCCAGCTATTTCTGAGCCCACAGTTAAGTGTGGTGGGGCAAATGGGATNCTTTTGCTTTGTTGGCCTCTTTTTGGCTAGTTTGGCCTTTGTTCTTGCTCTGTTTGTGGTTTGGGTTTGTTAGTGTGGTTGGGTTGGGTTGGTTGGGTGGTTTTTTGTTTTGTAACTGACTGTCTCCATTGAAGATGGATTCAGAGCAGGAGGAAAACACTGCAAGAACCACTTCAAGTGTCCTGGGGAGATCCTCCACTAAAGCCTCTCATTTCCTGATGGCAATTTCCCATCAAAATGAACTGTGGATTTGGAGAAGCACTGTCAGGATAATAAGCTCTATTTCAATGAACAGCAGTTTTGTCAGGTAAAAAAATAATCTGGATTAAAAAAAAATAATAATAGGATTGGAAAAAAAAATAGGTATATCTCAAACTACTTTCCAAATAAGAAAAAAAGAAAACACTTTTTTTCCAATGTCACAGACAGCTGAAGGCAACTTTTAAAGGGGATTACATTATTGTTGTGTTCTATTTAGAAGCAGTTTTGTATTAAAGAGAATAAAATGTTAATATAATTAATAAAAGCACAGTGCTTTCCTCTTGCTAAGAGAAAAGCTTGCATTAGCTGTGCAGCCTTTCTGGCAGGAGGGGAGTGAAGAACAGGGAATGTGTTTCTTGGTGTCAGGGGGGAGTGAAACAAAGAACTCATTTTCTGCTTCTGCTCAAACAAAATCTCTCTGAGTCCCTGAAAGAACATTAGGTACAAGGCTAAAATGAAATGCAAGCTGGAAAATACTCTCCTTTTTTTGTTCATCTACATATTTTTCAGTCAGTAAAGCACAGAACCAACACCAGGAGGCAGGACTAAAGCCAAGGATGTATTTCTCCCACCTGGTTGCTCCATGAAAGCCTCTCCTTCGCTCTTCAGGAATCACAGACTGTTTCTGGAGTGAATACTCAGCACTTGGGGGTGGCAGAGGAGGGCAAGTCCCCAGCTCAAAGCAGACTCCAGCTGGCCATGAGGGAATTCTCCTGCAGGTGCAGCCTGAGGGCAGTGGGTCAGTGTCTCCAGTTCATGGGTGGGACCTGTGACTAAGAGAAAGGAAATTTACTGTATTGAAATTAAAATTTAAGTTAAATCCACTTCCTGCAGTTGCAGCATCTCCCTGAAAGACAAAGACCCTGCTGGCAAACCTACTTGAGAAGAAGGGCAAACTCCAGTGCCTAAGCCTAGAGAAGAGGCAGAATTTGCAGTGTCTTTGTTCCTTTTTCTGTTCCCTGAGGAAAGGCTTGAACAAAGGCAGGGGCTCCTCTGAAACTATCATTTGCCCAACTCAACAGTCACAGGGGCCATTTGTCTTTTCCACGACAACATTTTTTTTTATATCCTATAAATATTGCAGCATTTCCATGAATGAAAGTATTAAATAATACAAAAGCAATGAAACTGCTTTGTCCTCTTGTCAGAAGGGAAAACAGGAGGAATGAAAGTGAGAGGGGAACAGAGTTCTGGTGCTTTCAGAGCAGGGAAATCTTGCCTTCCAACCTGGAGCAAGTTTGCAGGAAGAAGTTGTGCAGCAGAACTGTGGGCTGGAAGGGGCCTCTGAAGAACCATCCCCAGCTAAGCTGGGTTTTCAGAGCTCCTGGGGAGGTGAGAACACACACACACAGCAGAGCAGCTGCAGTGAGCAGGACAAGCTCTGCTTTCTGTTGCCATAGTAGACACCCAGCCCCTATTTCCTCAGCTGCAGACACAGCCTGGCAAAACAAATCATGCCCTCTTATAATATTTATACTCCAAGGCAAACAGGAAAAAAATACATACCCTAATGTGTTTATACCCATAGAGCCAGCCTGGTTTATCTTGCAATTGGCCAAGGGGGTTATTTTTCCATTTCCATCTAGCAGTTTGGGGTTTTTTCCACTGACTTGCAGTGCCTGCAACAGGAGTTTATTAAACATACAGGAGCAGGCTCTCTTCTGCACTAACAGGCAGCTCTCACTTCACAACACACTGCTGAGCTCCTCTCGTTGAGCCAGAACTTCTGGGGCTTTCAAAAACATCAAGCAGACTTGGAAAATGCACATCCTGAGGAGAAGAAATGGTCCTGGATCCCCCAGAAATGGTCCTGGATCCCCCAGAAATGGTCCTGTGTTCTCCTGCTGTGGCCAGCTATTTCTGAGCCCACAGTTAAGTGTGGTGGGGCAAATGGGATAATTTCACCACTCCTTGAGGGGTGCTGGCTGGTGTCTGCAAGCCATTCATCTCTTTGTCCTCCCACTCTGCTCCTTGCTCTCTGCTGCAGACAGGAAGGAGCAGAAGATAGCAGGGCTATGCAGAGTACCTCACTGCAACAAAAGCCATTACTCACCACTCCAGAGAGCCTGGGGACTCAGCAGCTTTCTTCTGAGCCTTTGCCAGGGTCTAGGGGGAGTGATGGGGCAGGTTTAAGACCTCCACCAATATGCATCAGAAGCATAAATGACTTTTACTGCTCCCCTGGAGCTGCACTTTCAGAGTGTGCTGCTCTCTGCCTTACCACAGCACCCATACCTGTGACAAGGGAGCCTTCACACTCACACCCAGCAGGAAAAATAAGAGGCTGAATGAACTGGAACAACTGCAGCACAACTTCAGCTGAAGGGCTGAGTGTTCTCCAGAGAGGGACAAACAGCTGGCTTTGCACATGGAGGTGTCTAGCCATAAACCTGGGATTTCCATCACCAGAAGCAAGCAGACTCTAACAGCAGAAAGAAGATTATTTTAGTCAGTATCTCCAGCTTTGCTGCTTGCTGTTTCCACCAAGCAGTGTGGGGTTTGTGCTGTTGTACCAAGGCCTCCAGCAGCTGAGCTACAGAACCAATGGAGATCTGACAGCAAAACCCACCTCAGACTTCCCTGCATTCCAAAACAAGAGGAAAGGAAGGGAAAGGAAAAGGACAGGGGTTTGAAATATTTACATGCTGAAGGCCATGAAAATGTGCTCTATTAGTGTAGTAATAAAAGCCAACACAGTGAACAGGCTCTGAAAGCCAATATCCTACCTGGTAAGTGGGCCACGTCCCACCCTGCCCCTGGACTCAAATGTCAGCCTGCTGCAGGGAGGTCTGACAGACATCCAGCTCCCCCAGGAACACAAAGGTTACTTCAATATATTCAACTAACTGCCAATCTGAACTTCTAGCAGCACACCTCTCATTTCCAGCACCTTCAATTTTACATTGTAAAATATTTTACCAGCTTCCTGCAGCAGTGAGGCCACCAGATCAGAGGGCTGAGAGGAAAAGGCTCCTCCATCCCAGATGTTTTCACACATTTCTGACTTCTCTTCTGCTCCAAACTAGAGCAAAAAGGTGAAATCCACCCCCAGTTTGTGACTGAACCCCTAACCTCAAAGATGTCTTCTGGAGGCAGCAACTTGCTTGCACTGAAGCATTAATGTTTTCACGTTTGCTAGCTTAGATTTTAGGATGGAAAAGTTCTTCCTGACATCAAAAAAACCCCTTAGAACATCTGTCAATTCTGCATTTCTCTCAAGCCTGTTTTCAAGCCATGGCCTTTGGCCAAGCACCTCTGTCTGCTGCTGGAGCTTTTCAACTCCTGCTTGTTAAGGAGCAATTCAATTCAATTTATGTTATTTTAGACCTGAGTGAGCATCACCTTTTTTGCTCCCTCCCAGCTTACAGGTTAACACAGGATTCATTGAGGTGCACTCTCTTTTCTCAACACAGCTTTGCAGAAGGGCTCTGATCAGAAATCCAAGTAACTTCATCATAGCAGGAGTGTGAAGGAGGCACAGCAAAAATCACTTATGACTGTATGAAGATGGTGGAATGAGAAATGAAACAGAAAAAGCAGGTATTAAAATAAACCTAGAGAGAGTAGATTTACCCATTGCACTGGGAGAGAGGGTCACCCAGCACTGGTTAACAGCATTAACAGGAAAAATTCATGGAATAGGTGGCAACTAAATTGGCTTTTCCAGACCATTTCACTTTCCTCACTGTGTTCTTCCAAAGGAGAATTTCTTCTTCCTCTGACTGTTCTTCTTCCCTTGAGTTTGGGGGTTTGCCTGCAGTGCAGAAAAGGGAGAAGGCTGCAAACTCCTTGTGCTTGCCTCCCCTTCTCCAGACTCCTACCCTGCTGCTCTTCCAGTTTTCAACTCTGCTCCACTTATTATGCTTCAGAAACATTCCTGATACTGAAAAAAAATATCTATTCAATCATGCTGAGGAATAAGAGTGTTTTCTCCTAGAGAGCCAAGAATGACAAAGTCACAGAGAGGATATTTTGCACATATAAGGGTATGTTTTAGACATCCTTTCATAGTTCTATCATAAGCAGCAGAAAGATTTGCTTAGATGTCCACGCTTCTGACCTTTCCATAACAGCATTCAGAAGAGAGTTCTCAGTCTGCCTTCTGGGGTTATCATGGAGAACAGAACAGCAGGACACCCTGGGAATCACTGAGGAAATCTCCTTTATCCATGCCAGTGCAGCACCCCAACCTCAACTGGGCAATATTCTGTTGCATTCATCAATTTGCATTTCCCTCTCAAGTCAGATTGTCCAAATGCTTCTGTTCTCTTTAGTTTGGGGAAGCAAAAGAAGGTGACTTGAGGGCAGGTTAAATATACCCTACCATAGTTAGATCATGTACAAACAGGTTATTAATAATGCCATAGATAAAATAGATAGTAATAGATAAAATAGCCTGATTAATTGGAATTTCACATCACAAGTGACCATTCTACTGCCAGCAGAATGGCCTGGGGCTCAGCCTACAGCAGCCTCTCCACTGCCCCTTTCCTGGATGCCTTTTCCAGCAGCCACAACTCATTTCCAGACTGATGGCATTGCTGGAAGCTCAGCACGTGTCCAGGGGGCAACCTGAGCCTGGGAGCATCCCCACAAGTGACTCCCTCACTCCTGAATGAAACCCAAGGAGACTCCAGAAGCTGCATCTCACCTGCAGCTTGGCAGTGCCCAGACCCCTGAGCCAAGGGTCTGCACCTTGCATGTCCAAAGCATTCCCATCCACTCCCTAATGCCTCCATTAATTGTTTTCATTAAGCACCGGAGGATTAGTCACACTTCCTTCACTGGAAAGCACAAGAACCCGTGACGTTCTGTAAGCTGAAGAAGGTCTTTCCCCCATTAACTTCAAAGGGAAGTTTTGCAAGACAACAGCAGAGCAGGACTCTGGGAGCTTTAATTAGCTGCAATTAACTGCCAGCTGAAACAGACACTGAGTCAGCTGGGTACCTGCAGCGTGGTTCCTAACAGTTGTGTTAAACAGCCTTTGAAAGGAAGGCTGCAATTACCAGCTACCCCAAAACTCCAGCAAGCATGGCTCTTCAGCTCAGCCAGGTAGAAATGAGCTTCCTTCTTTCACTGTCTCCAAGTTAAGGTACCTAACAGTTGCTTAAAAAAAGTAATAATTTTCCAAATATTCTCCAAATATTACCAGTTACCACAAAGAGGACTGACTGAACATCAGATTTCTTCTATTAAAAAATAAATCCTTATCTTTCTGTGTTTAGTACAAACAAGCAGCCACTAGATTCTCTAAAAAACTAATCAGAATGTGCAGTGTCTTTTTGCTATTTTACAAAGCCCTGGTTTGAGTGGCCTCAAAATGTTTAGGGAGGAAGAAGAAATATATATATCTTTAATATCTGAAAGGGATATGTTTTTTTCATTTCTCTTTGCAGATGTAGCAACTCCAACAGTCCTTCCCCTAAATTTGTATTTGGCAGAGATAAATATCTCTAAGGCAAGGTTGTTAACAACTGCTGTTGCTTCTTTCTGGCTGTTGTGGTTCCTGTACACAGCCAGAGATTAACACCACAGTTCTGACTCCAGGGGGACACTGTTTATTTCTTCCTCCCGAGTTTACTGCACACCCAAGTCATTTTGAGAATGATTACCCTGTTTAAATATCTTCCTGTGTGTTCTAAACTCACATAAATATTTAGCTGAGACAAACATCTTTACCCAGACTCTTCCCAGGCAAGCAGAGCTGGATGTTTTGAACCCCAGTGTGATGAGCTGGGAAAATCCAACCCCAAAATCCTCACCAGCACATTGGAGGCAGCATTCCCCCCCTCTGGAATGCCAGCTGTTTACACCCTGGGGATGGCCAGAGACAATGCCAGAAGAGCTGCATTTTCAGCCTGCTGGAAACCCTGGAGGGGCAGAGGGAAGGTGAAAGGCAGAGCCAACTGTGCTGATTTCAGCTGTCTACAGCTCCTGTCTTCACCACACCTAGTCTGACCTGCTCTGGGGATGGAGAGCTCAGAGCCTGGGGATTCATCCTGCCCACCAGCAGGTGCCTACAGCTGATGCTGGATTCCATCTGGAATGCTGGATGACTGTGATCAGTGATGTGTAACCCCACAACGTGGATCTCAGCTTCAGGAGAAGCAGGATCAATGACTTTCAAGAGGTAGAAAAGAGTAATTACCATGAAAATTTACCCAAATCCTTCTTAGAAAGCAGTGTGTTTAAAAGGCATTAAATAATTAAGAATTAAGCATGCTTATTTTCTAAGATTATTCTACATTCACTGCATCAATGGGAGAAATCTCCACTCTTAAGCATTAAGTGAGATGCACAAAACACAAACATTTCTTCTTCCATGGTGAACAGCTGCCAGAAATTATAATTTCTCCTTCT
>VYZU01020442.1:0-29557 GCA_013401355.1 Ceyx cyanopectus | reverse complement strand
CAGCTCTCCAGCCTGTCCAGGTCTCTCTGGATGGCAGCACAGCCTGCTGCTGTGTCAACCACTCCTCCCAGTTTGGTGTCATCAGCAAACTTGCTGAGGGTGCTCTCTACCCCCTCGTCCAGGTCATTGATGAATATATTGAATAATACTGGACCCAGTACTGACCCCTGGGGGACTCCACTAGTCACAGGCCTCCAGCCAGACTCTGCTCCACTGACCACTGATTTTAGAGACATTTGTGGTATGCTTGTGCTCAAAAAAAAAACTTTAGGCACTTGTTTCCATAAGTAATTGCTTTTTGAGCCAATGTAAACTGTTATACACTGTGTCCTCTTGAAAGGCCACAGTGTCCAGACAGTTTTGCCAGACCTATTTTTCCTTCCTGGGATTTGGACTTGACACCACCATTTCCATTCATATCTCCTATTTCTTGCACAATTCCCCTTCTCCTGGCTGTAAATCACTGTTGCAAGACTTCTGCCCTGCTGCTAATCAATGCCACATCTCAGCAATGCTGGGGCAATGTCACATCGCTCGTCAAACCCTTCACTACAAACTTCTTTTCACATCATTAATATTCAGACATGTTGTTCTTTGTGTTCCTCTTTCCTACAGCTCAGCAAGAAGTATGGTCCTGTCTTCACAATATATTTAGGCCCACAAAAGATTGTGGTGCTGTATGGCTATGATGTTTTGAAAGAAGCTTTGATTGATCATGCAGATGAGTTCAGTGGAAGAGGGAATCTACCACTGCTTAAAAAACTCTTCCAAGGCACAGGTACATCCCTGGTAATGTTAGCATACAAAGCTGATGCTTTCAGTGATTCAGGAACACAGATGAGAGTACGGTGGATGAGGGAATGGTGGATTTAATTTACTAGTTGTATGCATGCAGATTACAGATAAAAGACTAAAAGCCCAACTCATTACTTAACCCATTGAGCAAGTTGGACCCCTGGAGAACTGTTTAAGGTCCTGAGCTGGCTTTGCTGAGTGCCTTTCTATTTTCAGCAGGCTTTGAATTCTGGGTAAAATTCTATTCATTAAATATACCTCTAAGATCTTATATTTGTGCTTCCATTTCTGAAAATACTGGCAATATACACATAGCTAAGAGGCCAGCAAAAGAGAATTCCACAACACAACAAAGAGAAGGTAATATAGGCTGTCCCAGTAAAGGCCACATTGAAGATTAGGCTCTGAGTTTATTTACCAGGGCACATCCCAGTATGGCATTTATCTGGGTAAATAGCACTTATTCCATTGTACTATAGTACAGTATTAATGGCATTGTTGATAATTATACACTGTGTGAAGGTGCACAGACAAAAAATTGATCGGTTGTCAGAGCAAAGACCTTATGCTTGTGGCCAAGATCAATCCAGTACCAGTGTTACCTTCTATCCTAACACAGTTATTGTTATTCTGGGAATAAACTCAGTTTTACTCAAAGCAATGTGACAGAAGGATCAGATTTTTCACCTCCAGAATTGCAGAGATGTTACATTTTTGGACATATAGCAATTGCAGTACAACTGCAAAGAGCCATGTCTTTGAATATTGAGTACTTACGGTGTTGGTCCCATTCAGAGAAAATAAAAATCTATTTCCTCATAGAGGTCTATTTTTCCTTCCTGTGACAGGCATTGTGACTAGCAATGGGGAGACCTGGAAGCAGCTCCGACGATTTACACTCACCACCCTGAGGGATTTTGGTATGGGGAAGAAGAACATCGAGGAGCGAATCCAGGAGGAAGCTCATTTTCTGGTGGAGAGGATCAGGAGCACACATGGTATGACATTAACTTCATGCATGCTCGGACAACCCTGCATATCTGCTGTGAGATAGTAAGGGGTGTGTGACTGCTTCACTTTTTGCTCCCTACTCCAACAGGGAAAGTGACCTCTGCTGGGTGGGAGTGGGTCAGTCAAAAGCACTATGATAGCATGGAGGGTAAATGTAGGAGAGTGGTGTTACAAAGCACCTTTAACCTGTTCTTCTTCAGGAACAAGACAGAAAGTGTCAAAGAGAATGGCTTTGGCATTGGGTCCAGTCCAGCTAGACAACACCTCCCAGTACTGGGCGGGGGGAGGGCAATAGTAACAGGGACTATAAGCTGCTTTGGGCAAGGAATAAGGTAACCCCCTTGGTTTCAACCTATAAAGGCATTTTCTGCTAGTATATAAGACAACGTTACTTCTAAGACCCTCCCCTGAGAGTGGCACAGCACCAGCTTGCACTACAGCCTTCCTTTCCACAGCCAGCCTTCACTGTGTACTTATTCTGCAAGGGGCAAAAGCAGATGGCTACAAAATGATGCTGAAGCATCACTGTTTCCCTAGGATCCTCTAGAAAATTCACTCTGGCTTCATAGATAAATATTTCTGTAACAGGTCAGAGAAAACACTCTCACCTGCATTGCTCGTATCCTTTCACTAGCATGGAAATACTGTATATTTCCCATGTCCTGCTGCAAGCCTTCCCCTCTGGCTCATCTTGTTACAGCATCTTTTACTGTGTACTAAAAGGCTTTGCAAGCCAGATACATACAACTGGAAAGTATAAAGCTATTATTTACTCTTAATGCAACTAAGAAATAGCTGGGACTGGTTATCTACTAAGCCCAGCATTAATATATTCACCACCTTTGGTCAGACATCTGCTGAGTCTTCAGTGACCAGGAAGTCATTAGTCAAGACACAGAAAGGTTGATCCCATTGCTCCTTGGAATAGGTTGATCTTCAGTGCTGCCAATTTGCCAGTTTTCCGACTCCTTGTTTTTCTTTTAGGATTTTTACACCTTTTCATGTTGTTGTTTCTCCTCTTGAAACATGGCGATGCACCCTGCCTGCAATTTCACCTTTCCTTTCTTGCATCTAATCTCACTTTTTTCCTTACACCATAGTTTTCTTAGAAGATTATGCAGCTCTGCTATCAAAACTAGACTTTGATCACAGACACCTGAACCCCTGAGAAAGGGGTCTGAAGGCAACAGAGATGACATTTATAGTGTTCATAAACAGGGTGCAATAACCTAGAGACATGTCTCAGGTAAATTCTATGGTTTCATTGGGTTTTAGTGGAAAACTTTAGTCAATTTCTAATAAATAGTCTATAAAACAGACAGGCATCTGTCAGCTGAAGATTAACCAAGCCACTCAGACCAGTGTTCTGCTGAGAACAGGCCAAAAGAGATACTTAAACCATTCAAACAGGAAAATTAGTTCACTTTAACTACAAAAAAATAAATTGGATAAGCCCTTCACGATCCTTTCAAAGGAGTGCAAAATTCTGGGTCTCCAGAGGATGAAAAACTTCTCTGTAGTGTCAGAGGAGGGCATGATGCCTGAAATACTGAATATCTTTGTTGTTGCTGTTGTTGCAGAGAAACCCTTCAACCCTAGCAGCTTCCTAATCCATGCTGTTTCCAACATCATCTGCTCCATCATCTTTGGGGATCGGTTTGACTATGAGGACAAGAAATTTCTAACTTTAATCGACTTGCTAGAGGAAAACAATGAGCTCCAGAACTCTATACAAACACAGGTATATACAATTAATTACTTAACTAATAAATTTGTTAATGGTTATATATTTTTTGATTAATATGTATTAATGTTATTAATTTTTGAGTGTAGTAGATTTTTCTAAACTTGGAAAACATTATTGAAAGCCAAAATGGCAGTTAAGTAATCAATTCCTGACTTTTTTTTCCTTATGGAATCACCAGTATATGTCCAAAGAAGGATATAACTGAAAAAATGAAGTCTTTTCTTAAATACAGTGAAAATGTAAAGGCATTCAAATGTAAAGGCATTCAAATCCAACTGAATAATAAAGACACACTGTTCCAAAACAGTTTAATTGCCCCATTTTCACTATTACAGTTAGAGGAACATTTTATTGTATCCACGTTAATCAGAATGTGCTTTTCCATCATTCTGTTTTTGCAGCTATACAATTTCTTCCCAACTGTCATGGAGTATTTACCTGGGCCTCATCAAAAAATGATAGAAAATATCGAAAAAGTTAATAAATTTACTCTAGAAATCATAGCAGAACACCAGGAAACCCTGGATCCCACTTGTCCTCGAGATTTTATTGATGCTTTTCTTAACAAAATGGAACAGGTATTGTAAGATTAAGTTATTAATGGGGTTATAAGAGAACCACTGCTTGAATCCCATCTTCTTTTGAGTTGTGGCAGGGCACCAGGCTTTTGCAAACACAGAGGAAATGCTTTTCTTGGCACATCAGCTTCATTCCTACCTCTCCATTTCCTTATCGAGGATTTTTAAACATAGAATTAACAGCACTAGCTAAAGTTAGGAAAGCTGAAGACCAATCTGGTTCATGCAATTCAATGCTCCTCTCATATTAAAAAAAGGTTCATAATATCATTTATTAAAGGTATCATAAGTGCTAGTGTTCTGGAGAGTGAGTGCTGTATTTCTTAAAGGACATAAGATGTGTTTAGAAACATACATTATGGGTACATGAATTTCCTTTCTAAAGAAGCTGCTCAGCTTTGTCATTCAAAACATTCTGCCAAATCTTCCTCCAGGAGAAAGGGAATGCTCACTCATACTTCACTGTTGAGACCTTGAGCAGAACCACCCTCGACTTGTTCCTTGCAGGAACAGGGACCACCAGCACTACACTGAGACATGGATTTCTGATTCTCCAGAAATACCCTGAGATAGTAGGTAAGAGAAAATGAAATAGTTGAAAACATTTTAATAGGTCATGGGATCAGTTTGGACAATTCCTGCCACTACCACATGTGGCAATGATCCCCTGACACTAGAAACGTGTATTTGCAGCGTGGAAATGTGTATTGGTTTTACTCCCATTCACAGGGAAGAGATACTAGTAGCAAGTACATTCTTATGTTCCTGGTGCATTAAAAGCAATATGGGGAGACATTTAGGCAAACAGATGGGGGACTTGTCCATTCAACACTTACTTATTTCCTAACAGAGAAAATTCAAAAGGAGATTGACCATGTGATCGGCCGAGACCGAAGCCCCTGCATGGCAGATCGGAGCCAGATGCCCTACACAGATGCTGTGGTCCACGAAATCCAGAGATTCATTGATTTCCTTCCACTTAATGTCCCACATGCTGTGACCAAAGACACCAAGTTCAGAAACTATTTTATCCCCAAGGTCTGTTCCATTGTCTTTGAGAAAGGTTATACTCTCTTGAAAACAATTACATGTTCTTTTCATTGCATTTTATTTTCAATAACACTGAAATGTGATATAATTTAAATAATTTTGTTTGGAAGGGGATTTTAGAAGTTGTTGAGTCCAATCCCTTGTATTTGAAAAAAAAAAAAAAGAAACATAACAATAAAACCTTCATCTATTATATAAAGAGGAAGATTAGAGAGTTCTATGTTTTCACATAAATGTAAGCAAATATAAGTTCTAATTTCTGTGGAAGCAGTATTAAATACCATAATCAGACTCACCATTAAAAAAACATCTTGCCATATCAACAGCACATATTTTTCTCCATTAAATGCTCATTGAAACTGGTTAAACTTCAACCACTATTCTGTTCAGCTCTAGGAACCATTCTGTACCATTTGCTTTAGCATGTCTGCTTTTTAATTTTCCTTTCCTCTCTTTGTTAATTCAGGACACTCTGATATTCCCTATGCTGACTCCTGTCCTACATGATAGCAAGGAGTTCCCAAATCCAGAAAAATTTGATCCAGGACATTTCCTGAACGCAAATGGTACCTTTAAAAAGAGTGACTACTTCATGCCATTTTCTGCAGGTAAGACCCTTTCTATTTCAGATCCTAGCCTACCCTCTCCGAGAACCTCCATGAAGATTTTAAGAGGATCCATCATCACAGTCTGTACAATGATGTCTGGTGATTTGCTAGAGTAACTTCTGGGCAACTCTAACCCCTGTGCTAGAGTTTCTTTACTTTGTTTTCTTAGCAATCACAAAAGATCCTCCAATGCATTCTAAAAGAGATGTGTGTTGCTTGCTTCAGCCAAGCAACTCCACTTTCTCCAAACTTACCATCAAACAGCAGCAGAACATTAGAAATCAAACCCCTCAGTCTTTGCCCACTGAGGACTCCCATTGTCCTGGATACTTAGGCTCTAGTCTAACTCATTTGCTTCCCCCAAATGCTGCAGTGCTGCCTATCCGTTCTAAGATGTCTGAACTTTCATGGAACAGTGGTTAGAAGTTACAAGCAAAATACTTAACTGTCACCTCACTTTTTATTATTTTTGCTTACAGGAAAACGCATCTGTGCAGGAGAAGGTCTGGCCCGGCTAGAGTTATTTGTATTTTTAACAGCCATCCTGCAGAACTTTACTTTGAAACCTGTTGTGGATCTCAAGGACATTGACATTTCCCCTATAGTCAGCACTCTGGCAAATACGTCCCGACCTTATGAGGTCTCTTTTCTTCCACGTTAGCGAAGTGCAGACAGTTGCCAGCTCCCAAACTCATCAAAACTCTGGTGAATGACAGTCCTTTGCCAATCTGTTGAGACTGAAACACTCAGATCATTTGCTAGATACTTTATTGAGAGAAATGTGCTTAGAAAATATGGTGCTTTTATAATCACCACAGCCAGCTCTAACCGGAAACAGAGTAGGCAATTGCACAGGCAAGGAGACAGCTCCCTCTGCAAAATGATGCAGGCTCTCCTCTGCACCCACCTCAGGTTCCAGTCTGGCTCCTGACATGTCAAGAGTGTGTGCCAGTGCATTGAAAGCCCTGCTGCTGCTGTCCCTATCACTTGATCCTCTCAGCACAGCAGGAACAGAGGCTTGTACTGCAGGCTTTCCACAGACTCTGCTTGAGGTACCCCTCTTTTCTGTATTTCCAGTTTGTTTGTGACCTATTTGTAAAGGAATGCATAGAACTTGTTTTGTTTTCTGTTAGAAAATTATCACCTACTCTATTCTTACCCCAATATGTATTGACTTCTCTGAGGGAGAGGGAGTTTATCAATGACTGGGCAGGTGGGTCCTCTCCTGTGTGATTATGATGGTTTGTGATGCTACAATTTATATTACAAAATAAAGAAGTACTACACTGAACGGTTGTTTTTTCTGAGATCCCAAAAGAACATATTTAGTAAAAAAACTTGCCTCCACAAAGCTGATACTCCCACGTCTTCCAAGTCTTGTACATGTCTGACTCTTTCAATTCACTCCACTCATTTATATGAAATGTATTATGGCTTGAAGACTGAGCTAGCCAATGACCAACTTCCATTCTCTGAGAGAAGGCTGCACTGACCCTTTGAGACCTCCCAGAACCCCAAGTGTAGTTGCACAGCTGCCCATTGTGGCAAAAGGGGACAAATAACACAGGGATCCTCCTATGCCATTTACTAGATGAACAGCAGCTTGCATCTTCCCATTATTGTATGAAGCGCATAAAGATGGCAACAGCAATATCACAGGAGTCAACATGAGCTGCCAGGCACACATGGACAGATGGAGGACTGGCATTTCCTAATGGGATCATGTTCCTTGCAATGTAGAATTAATAGTGATTATAGTGAAGACAGAGAGCTGAATCTGTGCTATGTGAGAAAAGACAGCAAGCATAATATTACCACAACAATATTAACTGTTTATGTGAAGTGTGCATAACTTCTTTCCTTTCAAAGAACTAATAACCTAGATGTACCATGAGTTGGTAGCATGGCATTGCAAAGGTAAAAGTCACAAATGTCATAAAGTCACAGAAATATGAATGAAAGATATATTAAAATATCACCTAGGTTATCACCATATACTGAAGAGGATCAACTATTACAAGTCTTCTCACCAGGTAAAAAAACAAAAGCAATCCAAATATCCTCTTCAGCTGGGCCATGACTGTAGTAGGCCAAGCAAATGGCCTGGGGGGCAGCTTGCCTGTTCCAGACATCTTCCTCCATAATGAAAAGACAAGAAAGCAGCCAACACAAATCAGCAATAAAAAAATTTAGCTGCAAGAGACTCACTCCACTATGATATGCAGTGGGATCTGAGATTAGAGGAGGGCTAAAGCTGTGTCCTTGAAGCCCCACTTTGTATCACCTGTGGTACAAAAAGCAGTGCAATGGTACCAGTAAGTGCACACAGTTCCTCTGGGTTAACTTGCTTTAGCACCAAGTAATATTACCACCTCCTGGGAGACTAAAAATCATAATTTTAAAATTTAAATCTTATTGAATAGGATTTAGCTGATCAACCTTCTTTAAAGTGAAAATAATCAGTTAGAAAAATGAACCATCACTGAAAAGTTCTACACCTCCGATGAAGCCATACTGCTCTCCTGACTGCTAGCACTCACTGTTGCCAAGACTTTTTCTTCTGCTGGGACTCTGCTCTGGCAGGGGATTTGGACTAGATGATCTTTAGAGCTCCCTTCTAACACCTACTATTCTGTGATTCTGTGACTGTACAGACAGTGCATTGCTTGCACATGTGAAAGACTAGGCAGGTATGTATCAATTTCCTATGACAAACCTGACACAATGTCCTGTCACTTGGCCACATAAAAAAGTGCCTTTCAAATTCAATCCATTCTGTGCCCTCTTCCTTTTAGTTCCCAGATATCTCTTGCAGAAAAGAGGCAACTCTGTGAGCTCAAGTTTCTAAAACATTTCTAAGAAGCTGGGAAGCAGCCAGAGAAGCAACAGTTAGCTGGGCAGGCACTAAAAAAAGAACTGGCAAACCCACTAAAGGTGTTCCTGACTGAAGAAGTCAGTGAAGAAACCCATAAAGCAAACAAATGAACTTCAACATTTTCCCTGTAACAGGGCAATAGCAGATGCCTGAACTACTAATAGAAATTAATACAACATACATGGATTAGTTATATGTCTGGACATTAGGGATAGACATAAGTCAAGGGAGATGGGGCAATTAAATAACTGTAACTCTGTGGAATACACACACCCCAGTAGAGACATGCAAACAAACAGCAAAGGTTCCAACTTTCCTGCAGCTGAGGGACCCAAGAAGAGTTTTACTCTTGTGCTTTTGCCATTTCCAGTTCATATGCCTCACTTGCTTTCTTTTTTCACTGAGGACTCTCATTTCAAGGAGGACAGCTTTTCCACTTCCTGCAATGTATGGCTCTGTAGTAGTCTGTAACACACACGAACACACTTTGGTTACTTATTTTTTAGATCAAGAAGTCAAAGGAACTGGAGTTGAAGGGTAGATGGATTTTACTGCCTAGCTTATGGTATCTAATTTCTATCTCAGCTGATTCCCCACTGCAGCTTCCTGATGTGTTTCATTTGCAGCTGTCTAAAATGCTACTTGAAAAGTAAAAACCCCTAAACCCTGCATAAGGGGATTAAATCCATAAAATGGATTTTTACTCACACACTGAAGCAAATAACAAGCTCTGAGAGCCATACAGGCTAATTTGAACTCTCTTCAGAGGCTAAAATGTGGCCTTTTTAATAGGAAATAACATATGATAATCACTAGAGATAGAATTTAAATGATTGTCCATGCTGTAGGTTAGAAGCATGAGTAACCAATATGGGCAGTCAAGCTTTAGCAAGGCTTTTGGTTGCACAGTCCAAGGATATTAGTGGTAAGAAACTCCAGAAGGCAAAAGTTAACTGGTCTTTCCATGGGTTTTTGCCCTTCAGCTGAAGTTTGGCCTCTGTACTTAGGTAAGATAGGGAAGATTTCCAGCGATAATTCCCAGGTCAAAACAGTATAGTCTACAGTAAAAACAACAGTGCAAAGGTAACTTAACAGCTGCTCTCATTTCTTCTATGTTAAACATACTAGTTAGAAAGGATCACTCACTACCAACAAATCAGGATGAACTGATGTAATTTTTAAGTCTTTTTGACCTTTTTTAAAGTCAACCTTGTTCTACTGTAACATCAGAAGGTAGATACAGACATTAATAATTAGCAAATCTTCCATTAATAAGCTGTCATACTTTAATAGCACACTTGCCTTCTACCTGTTATGGTTGCTTATATGTTTGTGCTCTGATGGATGCTGCAAATCCAACAGTGTATTTCTCTTCAGGCCATTACATACTCTTGCGATTATCATAAATTCATAGAATGTTTTGGGTTGAAAGGGATCTTTACAGATCATCTAGTCCAACCTCCCTAAAGGGATAATTTTAACTAGATGAGGTTGATCAAAGCCCCCCTCCAGCCTGAACTTTCATGTTTCCAGGGATAGGCATTTACCACATCTCTGGATAACCTATGCCAGTTTTTCACCCATCTTTTAACATTCTAGTGAACAAAGAGTTCCAGGTTAAGAAGTACAATTCCTTCTAAAGAGTTGTTTTTCAACTGTTGGACATATTATAGTTTCACTAAAGATTTATAAGCCCATTCTGAAGACTGTGGACTCCTTCACAAAATACTGCTCTGAAAGTTGGATGGCTTCAGAATAACCTGTTAGAGCAGTTCGGCAGAAATGAAGTGGCAAGGAAAAAGATCTTCTCTTCTTCACCACATCTCTTCTGTCATGCTACTCTCCAAGGACCTGCCATCCTTGCCATGCTACCAGTCATATAAAGAGCCCATAGGGAGAGAAGAGAACAGTTACTCAGAGACTGAGAACACAGCTGACAGCTCTTGGCCTAATTGGGATGCCACTGTCACACAATCCCCATCCAACCAGGTAGTCAGTCTCTAAAATTTCATTCCAGTGATGACTCACTTGTGGGACAAGCTCCTCTTCCCATTTATGCTTCCTGGAGGTGGGATACTCAAGACTTTGTGAAGGAATTTGCTATTTCTTACCTGATGTCTTAGTTTAGACAACTATTATCTGAGACCCGGGACTTATAAGGAGACAAGAAATTTATTAGAACAATATATATGTATAAACAACAAGAAAAACAAGCTATGCAACAACAAAATGTAAGCCGTCTCAGACCCCGACGGCTAATCCCCCCCCCCCGGCAAAAGAGAGAGAGAGAGAGAGAGAGAGTCCGCTCCGGGCTGTCTCTTCTTAAACGGGAAAAGCAGTCTTTGGAATCAAAGCGCCAGGCGAACCCAGGAAAAACACAGCCAACAGATGTGTTCCCGCAGGAGAGTAAAACCTGTGGTTGGAGAAAAGGTTTTCTGCAGGGGAAAACTCCGTCCGCTGACGAAAGGCAGGGCCACGCTTCCGAGGAAAAGCCGTCTCCACGCCGCCGCCGTCCTCGCCTCGAGAGCTTTTTTCTCTCCCAACCACACCCCTCTTCCGCTTCTGTCCACATGCCCTCAGGCTTGTTTTTTGTCGGCCCGGCCCCACCCCCACAGGCAAAGAGAGAGAAAAAGAAAAAAAAAGAAAAGTTTTGTTTCTCTCTTAAAAGGAATTGCTACCCCTTGACACCTGAAAACACTAAGAGCCTGATGGCAATGCATGGCTAGATGGATTTCCATCTTCATAGTTCCTTGAGGTCTTCATCTTTGTCATTTTAAAATAGCATTGTTATTTTCTATACATAGAAAAACAACTTTTTTCAACAGTAACAAGATTTGGTCCCTCCTTTGTTTTCACTGCTTTACCTTTTGGAAGTTTTCTCTGCTGACCCATCACCCCCTCATGTCCCTCCTGCAACCCTGTCAAGGGAAGACAAGCAGAGAAATGCCATATTATTTTTGACATTTTCTATGCCCTGATCACAGGTATTCCTAGACCTTCCAGCAGTATGATGGGCTGCATATGGCACGTGGATCTCTTCTTCAAAGCACCTCACTTCTGATTCAAACAAACCACAACGAAGCAATCAGTTCTACAAAACCAGATCCAAACTGGAGGGTCACAGGAGTATATTTACACCTATGGTTGAGCCTGCTCTTTGCCTTGCTATAAGCATACAAACTAAACACTCGGCCTCTGACTATAAAGAGATGGGATGGGCCATGCTAGGAAGCTCTATGCAGACTGAGCATTCACCAGGTGAGGTATGTCCAGAGGGAATGAGATACAATGGTTTTACTTTCATGTGACCGTATTTACCTATCCACTATCACTCAGTTCCCTTGAAACCCTCAGCCCTGAGGGATGAGCAGCAGTACCTGTTAAAAACAGCTGCATGGATTCTGTCTTTGAGGTCACCATTCTAGTTTTAGTCATGACACTGACAGCACCCTCTGCTTTCAGATGTCTTTGGAGACCTGGGAAGTGCTGATAAGGACTTACAGCATTGTTTGTTTTATACTCACAATCTGCTTTATGACAGAGAATGCCTCTGAGAATGTGTTCTTGCTTAGGTAGAACTAGCCCAAACACCATGACAATCCTTTCATCCAATTTCCATGTTAGGGAAACTTCTTACTGGGCTACTGTCATGTCTGTAGCTGCCCTTTCGCAGTGTAACATGCTCCAGAAACACATTATGGACAGAAAGGATGAGCTTTGGTACATTAAACCACACTTCAAAGAGCTTAGGCACATAAATGTCTCCTTTTCTGAAAGACCAGCAGCCTTGAAACATTTTCACTATGATGTGCCTTTCCATGGTCTCAAGATGAAAAGATCTCTTACTGGGTCCAAGGCAGTTGGAAGTGCTAGAGGATGCAAACACAAAACAGAAAGGAGAGCTTGGCCATTTCAGGAATTTACACAGGAAGCCTGAATTATGATCCCAGTGACAGAGAATCCTTCTTACTACAGAACTATGAGCTTTAGCAACCCAACTGGAATGTGGACAGTTATGTATTAAGGAAAAGGGAGGATGCCTGGTAGCTCAAGACAGTGTGCTGCCATTAGAGCACAGAGCACATCTGAATCACATTCTATTCTAAGTTCAATATCTGATTTGCAGGTTATCTGCCATGACCAGAACTTACCTGGCTTGCTGCTATGTGATAGGACAAGTTGCTGGCACTTTGGGCTTGATCTTATCCTTATCACATGCAGATGATCACAAGTTTCTAGACAGCAGATGGCCAGCTTTCCATTGTAGCTCTTTGGGGTACAACATTCTCACATCTTCATCTTGGTTTCTGAACATCACCAGAGTACAGGGCCAGCTGCATCCCTGCCATGGAGATCAATCCCTTCATATGCCAACATCTGCACATCTTCTCACAAAGAACCAGGAATGAGAGATCACTAGGCTGGAAGATTAGTGGTCTTGTTTTAATCCTAGAACAACTTGCCATGGTAAGCATTTCAGTGGCTTGTCAACTCTAGATGATGTCCACCTATCCAGAAACATTTCCAACTGGACACAAACCAGTAAATTTTCTGTTCTTAGAGATGGGTAAGGGCCATAGAGAGGAATTAAAAGGGATCAAGGACTAAGGACCCAGCCACATGCAAGTGCTGTATGTTATAAAGAAAATCCTCATTCTTCGAGGGAACAAACTCCAAGCAGAACCCTCAAGCTTTTATATCACCAGCCAAACATGTGTGATTCTCCTCCACAATAGCAAAGAGAAGGGAGGGTATTATAAAAAGCACTGGTGACTCTGGCTGAATCATATCTGGCTCTTGTATGATCTACAGATGTATGTAACACTGAAGAAACTGGACTTCTACATTGTCTACCACTTCCCATCATCAGAAATCACCAAGCAGGCCACTGTTCAGGCTGTCAATCAAAGGCCAGTCTCTAGACATGAAGATTTTAGATCTAGATGGCTAGATCCTCTTGTCCAGCAGAACTGCAAACAGACCATGACTCCCAAGAAGATGACAATCTGTATGATTTTAAAACAGGCTGCTGGTCTACATGTTATAATTTCCTCCAACATAACTACAGAACCATAGAATCACTTAGGTTGGACAATACCTTCAAAATAATTTAATCCAACCTTTAACCCAGCACTGCTAGGCCATCACCAAACCATATCCTTAAGCACTACTTCTACACAACTTTTAAATACCTCAGGGATGGTGACTCCATCACTTCCCAGGGCAGCCTGTTCCACTGTTCGTCAGTCTTTTCAGGAAAGGAATTTTTCCTAATACCCAACCTAAGCCTCCCCTGGTGCAACTTCAGGCTGTTTCCTCTTGTCCTATCACTTGTTATTTGGGAGTACAGACCCCACCTTGCTACTGTCTCCTTTGAGGCAGTTGCAGAGAGTGACAAGGTCTCCCATGAGCTTCCTTTTCCTCAGGCTAAACAATCACAGTTCCATCAGATGCTCCTCGTAAGACTTGTTCTGTAGACCCATCAATACATCCTTCTTTGAACATGCTCCAGCACCTCAATGTCCTTCTCACCAAAACTGGATGCAAAAACTGCATGCAATATTTAAGGTGCAGCTTTATCAGTATTGAGTACAGAGGTACAATCACTTCCCTGGTCCTGCTGGTCACACCATTTCTGAGACAGGCCAGGATGCCATTGGCCTTCTTGGCTACCTGGGCACACTGCTGGTTCATATTCAGCTGGGTGTCAACCAACACCACAGGTCCTTTTCCATCTGGCAGCTTTCTAGACACTCTTCCCCAAGCCTGTAGCATTGACTGGGGTTGTGACCCAGATCATCAGTTGGTACCTCTTTCTGCTGGGTTGGAGGATGTTGCCTTGATAAAAATACTAAAATGTCTAACTTGCTTTCAAAGGTAGAAAAGTCATCAGTGAGCTAACTCTGGATAAAGCAATACAAACAGAAATAATTGGATACCTCCAGGAGATTTAACCCTGTTCTTTAAAAATTCCCATTCAATAAAGGCCTTTCTTCAAAGTGAACTCAACCCTCTCTGAAATCCTACATCATAGCAATATAGAATAGTATTTTCTGTTTTAAACCCAGGATTTTTAAAGTCATCTGCTTCACTGCTTCTAAATAGCACTAGGGAAAGTGTCCATCTTGACTAGTTACAGTGGCTGTACATAACACTGGTAGTGTTATATCTTCACCACATTGGCACCTACTGCTACTTCTTTCCCATATCAGCGTGTGTACTATTTATTGCAACTCACTCAAGAACCAGCTTAAGCTAGTCGGGGTCCATAAGTATGGAAAAACACCCAGCTTGGTGAAGGAATACCTTTGCTGTAAGAAGGGTTTTGCTAAATTAGCAATTTGGAGCACTGTTAATCTGGTAGAGAAGTTTTTTGTGCTGGGCATGCCTCTTCAAAAACTACTTTGATCAAAATTCATTGGTAAAGTAGAGAAAGGATCTGCTAAGTTAACAGAGCATGTGATAAAGCAATACTTCTTGCAATTTCACCTTCAGTCCAGACGGTCAAAGAATATAACTGCAGGAATACTTGATGCATAATTTAAAACACAATCTCTTCTATGACCTCCAGTAGCTGCAAAGAGTTTATTAACAGACCCTTTGGAAAAATAAAAAGACAACTTACATAACCTTTCCAACAGGAATTTGAGATTCCAGAGAGACAAATGCAGTAAGCTGGTTTATTGTAAATTTATCATAATCAGTCTCTCTATTTCAAAGAGATAAAGGTGAATACCAAAACTGTTTTCAAAACCATGCTCATAACTCCAAAGGCCTGGGTATCTTCTCAACGCAGAACCCAAAGAAGGAAAAAAATTAAAAAAAAATAAAAAA
Source organism: Ceyx cyanopectus (assembly GCA_013401355.1). Taxonomy (NCBI): domain Eukaryota; kingdom Metazoa; phylum Chordata; class Aves; order Coraciiformes; family Alcedinidae; genus Ceyx; species Ceyx cyanopectus. The sequence continues at coordinate 14,059 of VYZU01020442.1, read as the reverse complement.
AATTAGGTCCTGCTCCTACTAAAAAAAATGTCTCTATAGGTCACATAAGGCTTTTCCTAGATAGAGCATTTCATGTGGGACACAGAATTAACATACAGACAGCCAACATCAACATATAGGTTAGTAACAGGCTTCTACTTTTCACTATAGTACAACTGAGGCAACAGAACCTCTTAAGAGGAAAATACTATTCAGTCTTAAGCCTGAATACAGCCTACTGTATTCAATAGACAGACATTACCAGTCTTAATGTTAGCTGCAGCCAAATCCTTATCAACATACAGAATTGCTGTTGTGCAACTTAAACAGAAATCAGTCTGACTCATAGCCCAACTCCAATTTATGGACTGTTGTAATTTCATCGTTTCTCCAGTTTTTTGTACTTGGCTTCTGCAGAAGGAAAAACAACAATATTTTAGGACTGGATAGGTAAAAGCTTTGAATCTTCTAAGCTGCTATATATCTTAGATTTAAATTGATTTACAGTATCACTCAGGGCCATTTACTACTATAGAATTTAGGTAAATATAATTGCACAATAATTCTTTTAAGAAGCAGGTGCTCAAGTCAAACACCTAATGTTAATCTAATCCAAGAGGACCTGCATGCCCAATAGAACCTTATCAGTCCCTCTATCTGCAGGATTAAACATCTGGTTTTAAAATTTTGGTCAGCATGTATTGCTAAAGAGAATAAGCTGTAGTTCAATTATGACTGTACTATTCCACCCTCCATACGACTTGTCATATTAAATCTTTTCCCAGTGCTTCTCACTTCATATACAATGTTTGTTGCTCAAAAGCAGTATAGGTGACTATGTAGCTCAGATTTGTTAAGCAGAAGAGGACTTTGCCTTTAAATCTCCTTGCAAGGGACTATGCTGCTAGGTAGCAACAGTAGAGGACAACAGTTACCAAGTTTTTTGGAATATGCATCCAATTTATAAGCTGCCTGCTCCAGAGCTGCAACCTGTTCCTCAATAAGGTTGATTTGTTCCAGATAAGGCTGAAGAGCAGCATCTTTAAAAAGCAGAATAATCACATCTGTCAGTTCTCAGCAATTCACTTTTATGAAACAGAATACACTTGAAACACAAGAATTTCTCAAGACATTCTTCAGGTAGAACAATTTAAAAGTTCCTTCATTCCTTGCCCCCAAAATCAAGTGGCAATAGCCATGTTCCAGGGAAATATAAAATGTTTAAGAGTACTGGCTAGACTCAACACAAGTAATAATACAATGTGAAACAAAAGGAGTGTTATTTTCTACCAGATCTAAAATTTGGTGTAAAACAGGACATAAATTCAGATGTGTTTTTTCTTATGCTAGTCTACACAGTCTATAGATGTACAGAAATATCCAAGGTTGACACTGCACAGCAGCACCTCTACTCAGTGCTTTCTTTCCTTCAGCACCTACTAGAGTGTGAACTGACTCTTGGGTGAACTGACTCTATCCCAAACAAGAATACTGGTAATTACACCCCTACCTTATTTGATTTACTTACATTTTTGATTTAAATCCTTCAGATTTCTGCTGATGTTTATAGCAATATCTTTCATTTCTAGGTACTTCAAGCTGGTCAGCTTATTCATGTTTTCCAAGAGTTTGTAGTCTTCACTGGTAGCTTAAAAAGAATAGAGTTTATTTTAATTAAAAGTTGATGCAGTTTGAAATGGTGCGGATTCTTCAAGGGGACAAGATATTTCAAAACAATAGCCAAATGTTACAAAGACTAGTTTAGATGGTAATACAGGTATGGGTATAATGATCTACAAAAATAAATATGGTATTTTGTGAATTGTAAAAATCACCTAGACTGCTGAATACTTATTTGCAAATTTTGTTTTGTTTAAGAAAAAAAAAAATAATTACTCACATTTCCATTCTTATTCAGTCAAGTACTTTGTTTACAAAATTGACAGCACAAATTCAGATTGATACTCTGTACCCTTTACCTCTCCAGTCCATGCAAAACAGTAGCACTGTGGAGTGCTTTCAAAATGAGAGCTTATGGTTGAGCAGTTTAATTTGCTCTAGTTAATGTTACACAGCAGTTTATTCTAAAGCATGAAATGCTAGAAAACACATATGATCCCTGCTCTCACTCAGAAACAAAACAGCTGCACACATTCACTCTTACCCATGCTCCTCTTCGAGTCTTTCTTAACCCAGGCTCCCCTGGCTTGTTTAAAACTAAAACCAACTTTTTGTTAAATTGTGGATATCACACTGAATTATTCTGGAAAATGTTTCTGCTGTTCTGGGACTTCTTTAATATGACTAGTCTGCATTATTAGTAGTCTAACAACATACCAGACTTAAACAGCCAGTCATGCTAGATACGATTTAAATTAATTTAGACAACATACACAACAGGTTTCTTTAAAAGAAAATGAAACAAAAAACTTACTTGCAAGTCAGTATTGCAGTGCCTTACCTGTCAGTTCACCTGTTAAATAAATGGCCATTTTGTTGAACATGTCTTTACAGAGTTCATTGATGTCTGCCTCTGCTGGTTCCTTAGCTTCTTCTGCTGTTTCAACTGCAGGATCCTCTAATTAACGGCAGAAGCATTACAGGATTAGAGGAAAGTTCACAGATATACAAGATAAATACAAGATTACATAGTCCCACATTTTTTTCACTTCAAATTGACTACACTTAGTTTCCATATAAATTGTCTGCTTTGCACTAAGGAGCAATAAACCCTGGCAGCTTCCTTGAAGTAGCATCAAGATCATTCAAAATAATACTAGGGAGAATTTAAGTGGCAGGCTCCTGACCTGATCACACTAGCAAACATCAGCCCCTTCCTGTGCTTAGCCGACAGGAAAAGAAGTTGGGGAGAACTTTCCGGCGCTAGTGGGCACAACGCTACTGATGCTCATTTCCAGTCGCTGACTCGGAAGAGAACAGCAGCTCCGCCAGTCCGATTCACGAGGTCCTACAACAAACAGATCCCTACCTGCCGAGAGCGGTATCACCGCTCTTCTTCCCCAGACCCGTCTTACCACAAACCGCGCTTGTTCTGCTCTGCACAGAGCAGTCCAGCATCTCTTCCTGAGACCGAAAGGTTGCTCAGGTTGCTCTTTCCTCTGTCGGCAGCTTTTGGCAGCTTGAACACAAAGGCTGCCCCGAGGCCCGCGGCTCCCACCGGCCGAAGAAGCGGCGCAGGGCAGGGACAGGCAGACGCGGATAAGCCCCCGGCGGGCTCCAGGGGAGCAGCTGGCCGGCCGACCTAGGTACACGAAGCCGCGGACCCACACCCTACCGCCGGAGCCCTTCCCGGCGCTTTCCCGCTGCTGCCGCACCGGGAGCAGGCCGCGGTCCGGCAGGGCGCAGCCACGGCCGCAGGTCGAACGCGGAGATAGCCCCCACAACCCCGGCCCCTTACGCTTGATGGGCTGCGCGTTGGCCTCGGACAGCCCCTCCGTCGCAGTCGCCATAGCAACAGGCCCCCCCACCCGCGGCGCCCGCTTCTGCCTTCAACCCCGCGCACGGCCTCGGCCCCGCCCTTCGCCGCCGCCGCGCATGCGCAACCGGAGGGCGGAGCCGCGGCAGCCGGATCCGGTCGCCGCTTTCGGCGCTGGGTAACAGTGAGATCGCAGCCACGGCAAGCCTGGCCAGCTCCCTAGCGGGTTATGCCGCAGCCGGGGCCTGATGGACGCTCCGCCGGCTCTGGCCGCGCCTTGCGGGAAAGCCTCTGCTGCTGCGTGCGGCAGGTGTGTGATGGACGCGGCTTCGATTGCACAAAGGAGAGCTGCCTTCCCCGCGGCGGTAGGAGAAATGACAACGCGATGTAAAACGTGGCACGAGTTCACGTTTTGCCAGCTGTAAAAAAGGTGGTGAGGCAGCACAGAGAGAGCGTAGGTTGTGCTTGATGTGGCTGCGTTGCCACTTTAATTTTTAACTCTTTCTAGAATCCCAGAGGAACTATTTATTGCAAGAGAACCAGTAGCATTGGCACTTTTCACAATACAGACCAGTTTGAAGGGCTGCTGCCAGCCTGGCCCTTACAAAGAGGATCTCCAGCCTTGTGTTTGAGGATGTTTTCCTTTGGCTTACCTGGCCCGCTTGCATCTGAGGGTCTTAATGCACGTAAAAGCAGCTCTGCTTTTGCTAATGATGTGGTGAGGATGATGCCAGAAACTTAAATAATTCAGCTGTAAAGCTGATTGAACATTGTATTAAAATGTTTATCTTCTAAGTAAAAAACACTTAGTCATACCTAGTCAGCAGTACTAACAATCTGGTAAACTGTTAATGTTTGTTGTATATGATAAGCTGACAAGTAGAAAACTCCTTATCATTATTGAACCAGCACTATTGTAACTGTATGTAAATCATCAGCCAATTTTGTTTATAAAGTGTGGTTAGTCTCAGTGGGTGTGCATGTTAGATGTCCAGTGCTACAATAAAACAAATGTCAGCTTTCTAAACTACCACTCAGTTTGTGAAGTTTCTTTAGTTACAGTTTTCAGTAACAAGGAGCCAAATGCTTGCCCTTGACAGTCTGCCCTGTGGTGATTGTGGCAGCATTGCTGTACTTGCCCTGGCAATGTCTATGTGGTTTTTTTTCAGTCCATAGTGTAAGTAGCACTATACAGAGATGGTGCAGCTGAGCATTAAGTCTGTAAAAAAAGATCTGCTATTGCTAAGTATAAAAAATTGTATTAAAAAAAATAGGGGGCATTTCCTCCCCTCTTATGTTGTAAATATGGGGGGTTTTTCTGTTGTTAGGGTGTGGGGAGGTGTTTTGGCTTGTTTTTTTACAGTACAAAGGGATATATTTTTCACTCTTAGATGAGATGTCTTACACCACCACTGTTTAGTTTTTAATCAAGCAGAAGCATCTGCAAGTAGATTGACTGAGAAGTACTAGAAGTATAACTGTTCTTGCTTGGCATGGAGTGCTCATTCCCTGTACTCACTTCAAACACAAATGTATCTCCCAACACACTGTGAATGTTCTCTGACACTCCTCAGATGTGACAGGCACTAACACGGGACAACATAACAATGCCATAAATGCCATCATCACGTTATACTATTTGTGATGGAGATGTTTCCCAAAGGAAAATGGGTAGATGAGAGAAGAGCAGTGGATCTTGACGTTGTCTACCTCAGCTTCATCAAGGCTTTTGAAACCATGTCCCATAACATCCTCATAGATAAGCTCAGGAAGTGTGGGTTAGATGAGTGGACAGTGAGGTGGATCCAGAACTGCCTGAATGACAGTGCTTGGAGGTTTGTGATCAGTGGTGCGGAGGCCTGTAGCTAGTGGTGTTCCCCAGGGGACAGTGCTGGGTTCAGTCTTGTTCAACATCTTCATCAGCGAAGTGTTGAATGACAGTGTCCCTTTTGTTAGTTTGCTGATGATACAAAACCAGGAGGAGTGGCTGATACAGATGAAGGCTGTGCTGCCATCCAGTGAGATCTGCACAGACTGGAGAACTGGGTGGAGAGGAACATAATGAAGTTCAACAAGGTTAAGTGTAGAGTCCTGCACCTCGGGAGGAATAACCCCATGTACCAGTATAGGTTATGGGCTGACCTGCTGGAAAGCAGCTCCATGGAGGAGGACCTGGGAGTCCTGGTGGACAAGTTAGCCATGAGCCAGCAGTCTGCTCTTGAAGCCAAGAAGGCCAGTGATATCTTAGGGTGCATTAAGAAAAGTGTGACCAGCAGGTCAAGGGAGGTTCTTCCACTCTGCCCTAGTGAGGCCACTTCTGGAGTATTGTGCCCAGTTCTGGGCTCCCCAGTTCAAGAGAGACAGGGAAATACTGGAGAGAAACCAGCAGAGAGCTACAAAGATGAGTGGAGTGGAACATCTGAGGAAAAACTGAGAGACCTGGAGCTGTTTAGTTTAGAGAAGAGTGAGAGGGGATCTTATCAATGCTTATAAACACCTAATGGTTGGGTGTCAAGAGGATGGGGCCAGACTGTGTGACCAATAAGAGGACAAGTTGCAACAGACATAAAATGGAATACTAGAAGTTCCATCTGAACAGAATGAAAAAGTTCTTTACTGTGAGGGTGACAGATCCCTGGAACAGGCTTCCCAGAGAGGCTGTGGAGTCTCCTTCTCTAGAGAATTTCAAAATCTGTCTGGACAAAATCTGCTCTAGGTGAACCTGCTTCGGCAGGAGGTTGGGCTGGATGGTCTCCTGAGGTCCCTTCCAACCCTTACTATTCTGTGATTCTGTGAAAATATTTCCCTTTGAACACTGCCTGTATAAGCTGATCACAGAACAACAGTGCTTTACAATATATAGTTTGATATAACCTAACGAATTATAAGAATTATATTCTCTTACAAAAAAAATCACTTATGCAATGTACATTACTGTATTTCTTCTTAAAAACCAAACTCATACAATACCACATGGAGCTGATGCTCTGGAAACAAGGGGGCAGGTTTCCCATCTGAAAAGTAAAGTCAGTTGAAATCTTTTGGCAATCTCCAGTTTTAAGGCCAGTGAAGCAGCAGAGCAAGGCAACAAGGGAGTTTATGTGAACTTTCTCATGAACCGCAGCTTTGCATAGGCAATGATAAGGAAGATAACAGTCATGCAGAAGAGGGCCACTATGTTTTCCCACATTGCCCAGCTGGTTGGTGTGATTCCCTGGCTGCATAGGTATGCTTCACCAGAACATCTGCAGAAAAACATGGGGCAGAAGGTGGTGTTAGTATGTGGTGCAAGTCTTCAGGCAGTTATTTTATCCCTGCTCCACAAAGATTCTTCTACCCTCAACTCTACAAAATAGGTGACAGAAATAGAGTAACTTCAAAACCTGTCACTAAAAAGTAGCTTGACAAATCTAGATCTCTGATTCTTATAATTTTTCAGTAGTATCCTAACTGTTGTTAATAAATAGCTGACAATTTATGAATAAACCTCAGAACCACATTAAACCGTGGTAAGTACAAAAGCACTGGTTTCACACTTCAATCATTGGAGGTCTGTAGCTGGGGTTTTGGGTCCAAAAGCTGTGTAAAAAGTGCCCTAGCACTGTTCCCTGCAATTACCTCCATTTGCCAGCCCTGTAATACGTCCCATGAAATATTTGCACTGCTGCGATGTAAGGTATAGTCAAGAGTATTTCAAGTGGGGTGGCGGGAGCTCGACACCTTGGCTCCCTGCTATATCTGCAGGTAGGCTAATTATATTACAAAGAAGCTCTGGGGGTAGTCATGATTCTGATTACAGATCTACTACCTCCCAACAGCTTTGTAGCTGTTCACACATGGCATTTCCATTGCTAAGTGAACCTGGGTTTAAGAAAACTGGTAAGCCAGGGCCAGGTTATCAAAACCAAAATCAATTTAGCTCATCTGTCTATTTTTATGAGTAAAGTTTCATCCCTGCTTCACTCAGATAATTGTGAAGTTTTACTATACAATCCTAAAATATATTATTTTAGGCCTGTATGGTTATTCTTTGAATAATACAAAAGTTTGGAACAGTCAGACTTCTCTGTAAGCAAGCCATCACAATTCATGCCCAAGAACCACCATGACTTACATTTCTCCTGAAATACTGGGAGGACAACTGCCTGCATCTCCCAGAGATGCAGTAACATTCGGATTCTCAGAACAGAAGTAGAGATCTCTGAACTCATTCACTTGAAGAGCCTAGGAAAAGGGCCAGACATCAGATTTTTACAGACTTAATGATTTGCTAAAATCAAAACACCTCAAAGGATTATTAGAAGACATACTCCATTATTGGATTCTTGTTTATGTTCCTTTCTATTTTGAAGCTCTTAATCACTGCCTTTCTGAAGAACTGCTCCTTCTACATGCAGGATGGTTTGGTGTCTGATTCATTGTCTTCAAAGTTACAATTAAGTGATTTTGCCATGGCTTTGTCTTGACAGCTACAAGTTTCTGTTCATCCAATTTCATCTGGGTCAATCTGTTGACCCAGACAACCATGTGGCTGCATGCAGAAACCCCAGCACCAGCACACTGAAGCAGATGGCACAGGCAGCCAAAGTAGGAGGTTCCCTTGCACTGGCACCCTGGGCTAACTGCAGTCTCAGGACAATTTCACATTCATTAGCACTGATAAAATACCTTGGTGATACCCAAAAAGGGGAGGTCTCACACATCTCCCACCACCCCTGATTCTACCTTTCTCTTACGCTGCTGGTCAGCATGGTACTGGCCACACCACCTTCATTCATTTCACTCATTTTTACTCAAAGGTAGAAAACTATTTCCCACATATGCTTGGCCAGGATGAAGACGAGATAGCAGTGTAACTTCCACCTGTGACCAGTGGGTGACCTGCTATGTCTAGTTACTCTGTTTCAAATAGCTTCACCCTCAGCTTTCTGATACCACAGCTCCTTATTACTCATAAATGACAGTTAAGTCATACTTCACTGCAGAGGTAGTGAGACCGAGTCATTCAGGCATTAAGGTAAATCCTTTAACCGGTTGGACAGTCATTAACCTCAGCCTGGCCACCCAAACAGCAGTCTCTGGAGAAGCCATACAGTATCTGTCTATTCTAAACCATAGGTATCAATTACTCAGGCTAGGAATTAGTGCCTCATTAGACAGCTCACTGTGCTGCTGTCTAAGCAGCACAAGGATTTTTTCAGTCTGAGACTTCCACCTCTCACACAGAGATCAGCTTTTCTTTCCTTTTGGGGACTGGCTGGCTTGCTTTTACCATGTTCATGTAAGGAAAGAAACCATATCTGACTTTAAAGAGAACTTCATTTATACTCAAAACCTCTCCAGGAAGCCGCAGTGTAGCTACATTACTTACAGAAGACCACTTCTTTCTACTCACAGTAAGGCCATATCGGGGGATGCTGAAGTACTGGAGCCAGTTCAGCCAGCCCATTATAGAAGGAAGGTTTACTAAGAGGCCTGAAAATATCTGAAATAGAACAGAAGAGAGCAATGAGACACAAACTCTGTTTACTACAAACACCACCATTTCCACAATGGGATAGATGGTCCTCCTACTGCTGTTATGCCTGTGCCTACAGGCATCAGCTTCAAACCTTGCAGCAGTCCCAGCCAGGTGGCCCAAGAGCATGCCAAAGTACGTCAGTCGAACCACTTGTAAAGAGGTCAGAAAGGTTTTCTACATCCACACATGAGCTAAGAAGCATGCATGCTAGCAAATTCTTACTTGGGAGGACTGCGTCCTGTGGTAGATCTAGCCAGAGGCTAAAGAAGGATGACTAGGAGATGAGGAAGCAGTGAAACAAGAAGAAAACCATGGGGACCCTTAAGGGCTGTTAATGTTTCAGCTTTCTCCTCTGTCCTATATCTTTTATGTCTGTTCTCTCCTGCCTGGAACAACCTTGCTGTCTTTCAGGGTGTGCATGGTGCATTTTTTATATACTGTGATTTAACTCAAAGTACATCAGTTGCCTTTCACTACCTGAGCACATTTCTCATGCACAGCTTATTGCAAAAGCTTAAGTTTCAAGTTGAAGTATAAGGGATGTGCTGTGGGCTCAAACTATCCATACAGGCAACTACCAGAAATCACCTGACAACTTTTTACTCAAGATAACTTGATAGGCCTCACAGTCAAGAAATTTCACTAATATTATCTCTTTGAAAAAGAATTCACATCCCTCATCTATAAGTAGTCAAAACTCCTTTCTCTCTAGCTTGCACTCTTCCTTAGAAGTCCTTGAAGAATACTGAATAATTTCTGGAACCCAAGGGCAAGACTGAATTAAAATAAAGAGAAGGTATGTTCCTGCTAATACCACTGGGCAACAACAATTAACACAATCACACCTATTGATCTAAAATGTATTTCCAAATTGTCTCATTTTAAATTACCTAGTTAATCATTTAGACTTCTAATACTGGAAAAGCAATATTATTTTTTTATTATTGTTTTTGTAAGGACAATTAAAACAAAAACATAAACCAAACTTTTGCAGAGAACACTGTTTGTGAAGCTCTGGACCATCACACCTAGTGAACTGTACCTGAGCAATAATTTAGCTCTTAAGATTTCAAGTTGTCAGGAGTACATCTTCGACTATAGTGACAAGAACTATGACTGTGGATTCTCAGCCTTCTTAGGGCTGGCTCAATGCAGCTCTCTCAGCCTGTGTCAGCTTCTTCCTCACCTCCACCAAAGGACCACACACACCTTTATATACTTACAAGCATCAGGACAAAACAAATAGTGATGAGCAGATTGGCCACAGCCACCACATCCATCCCAGCACTGATAGCCAGAGACATGGCTGTTGCAGTGTAGGATACCAGTACCAGGGTCAGCATGAAGAAGAAGAACTGGCCTGCAACAGCTTGGTATCCTACCAAAAAATAGAAAGAAAAGATAAACAACCACATTATGAATCCCAGAGGTACCCTTGGACTTCTATACAAAACACACAAAGCAGGAAGGAAGACCAAGTGACCAAGTTTGTAGTTGGCAGAAACAATGCATGCTTCAAAGGTCCAGAGAGCATTGCTGAAAGATGTGGTGAAGCAGGTCCCTGTCTTAGATTGCTGGTGTCTCTGCCCCTGCCCCAGAGTCCTCCAGACTTATGATGCCAAGCACTTAAATCAGTTGAAAGTTCAATTAGTTTCATGTTTTAGATACAGGAATTAAATTCTGGGTCAGTCAGAAATCAGATGTGTTGGAAAGTGAGAGTTTCAACAAAAGCATCAATTCTTTACCAATCATCCAGTAACTGATGCATGAGAATATGATCGCTGGAGCTGTTCTCATGGGCAGCAGATCTCCTATCATCAAGGCCAGGAAGTAGGCAGACACACGGTAATATCCACTGGTGTACTGATGGCTGCGAGGACAGGAAGGAGGAGGGGAGTTGTACAAGTTTAGAGGTTACCTAGGAAATAGGGCTCTAGCTGTGTGTCTGGTTTATCCCTGTTTGGTTTCTGTCCTCTCTACCACTGACTTGCTATATGCAAGTTTTTTATTTTCTCTGTGCTGTCATATCCCACTCTGTAAAGTCAGGGCAGATCTATCTCAAAGACCTTGCAGTCATACTGAGAGCCCTCCAAGGAAAGTGAATGAAAGGCTCTGTGACTGCTAAGTAACATTGGGAAAAAAGCTCCTAAATGTCTTTTCAAAGAGAACGATCCTTAACACGACAGCATCAGAAAGTATTATACTGCTATTAACTGGAGGAACACTTCATCCACAGCTAACTCATACAGCTGCTTCCAGGGGAGAAGGAATGATACCCAACAATGGGAAAACACCCTTAGGACATCAGCTCACCTCCAGTTCACAAGTCAATTAAATGTCATTATGATTGTTTTGCTGCTTAATGGAGCTCATGAAAAGATGCTTTAATTGGTGAGGTACCAAAATCTCTATTGACACAGCTGGTAAGATAAACTGATATGCAGGACAGAGTGACAAGAAATGTCAGTGTATGGGAGCAGCTGTTAAGGACAATATTAAGCTGTTCTGAGCAACCAGTGGGGTAGACATGTGCGTTCCAGGCACAAATGTCCAATTTTTTCTTTACTGCACAAGACCTGTCTCTTGCCTTTTCATTCTATTAACTGGAGGCTATTCCAAAACACATTTTCAACATATATGTTTGTATACATATGTGTATATAATATATACATTTACATACATATATACATGTACAACACATATACATATATATAGAGAGAAAGATGGGCTTGATTATTACAGAGCTCTCGTAAGGCTGCCAGCAGCCCTCTTCATCTGAGCATCCCTTGTGAAACTTTTCCAAGAACTGTCCCTTCATCTTTGCACAGTCTTACCACTTACACAGTCTTACCACTTCAGGACCATTGCAAGACAGTGCTTCCACCCCGTGAGCAAGAAGGCAGGCAGGGTTCACAGTCTGCAGCATTAACATGCAGACTGCAAAAACAGCTCTTACCAAAAGTGGGTTGGAAAAGCACTTTTCAATAAACTGTGACACAGCAAGTAAAAGCATTCTCTTTCTCCCCTCTTTCCTCCACCTCTTAGCATTTCAGCTCCCTGCTCTGCAGATCAATTTAGCATTAATATTACAATCTGATGTTGCAAGGGAGCAATTAATTCTTTGGTGGAAATAATTTTGTTTAGCCTGTAAGATACTCCCTCTGCCTCACTCCAGGATATAGACAGTCTAAGTGCCTCACTACTTACACAAATAATTTCTTGTCTCTGATGAACAGCTCAATTGCAGAGACACTGGAAAAACACTGGTTTGTGGTGACAAAAAACAAGGATCCAACCCTAGAAAGCAAAACAGAACAGTCAGGAAGCAGACTAGATCAACACTGACAGTGTCAGTCATCATACCATCATGACAGTGTTCTTCTATCTCTGTCCACAAAATGGACATATTCAGTTGTGCTATTCTAGATGCTACCTGTAAATTTTATTTATTAATTTATTTGTATTTATTCCTTTACCTTCCCATTCACACTTCTTTTGAACATATGTGCAAGCCTCACAGAACTGCAGTCCCTTTAGGACCTCTGGCAATGCCATGCTGTAGTGCACCGAGGCTTATCAACCCAACCCTCCTTTGTGGTCTAAGTACATCCCAAGGCTTTCCCTGTGGCTGAAATCTGTCTGCTACAGATAGAAAAATGAGCAAAGCTGTGGCTTTCCAACTCACCGATTCTGAATGCCACTTCGATCCAATTTTACACCAAAAAAGATAGCACCCACAACCAAGGCTAGAATTATGGTTACTGCAATCTAGAAGAGGAAAAAAGAAAGGGATAAGGAAGTCTTTCAGATAAAGAGATAGGGAAAAACATTATTAAAGCATATGCAGGGTTTACGACCCATGCCTGTCTAAAACTTTGCTGTTGTGAGTCCATGTATACCTATGACACACACAAATTGCCTTATAGCAATTTTTCTGAGTTGATCTTCACTTTTGTCCTTCCTCTGATCTTTTCTTGGTTGGGAAAGTTTAGTAGAAGCAAAGTCAAAGCACAGCCATCTTAAATTTCAAGTGAGGCACAAAACTGACATCACCCTAGAAGCTCTCCCTGTGAACCAGAGAATGAAGTACTCCCTCCTGCTCCCCAAACTTCAACACAGTAGTCCTTGGGATAAACAAAAATGTATTTTTGTTTTCAAAGGCAACAAAGGTAGCTGGGCATCTCACTTCACTTAAGTGGCATTGGCACAGGACTTTCCTGTTTCCCTAGCTGCCTTTGAAAACAGAAGTCTGTCCTACAAACTGCAGATTGAAGGACTGTGAGCAGAGGGAGTTTGAGTCTTTCAACAGTTGTTACCTACTTGTGCAATGGAGGCCTGGGGGTTCCTGATGAGGTTTTTCAAGGAACGCTTGGATACCCAGTACAGTTGGGTGAGAAATCCATTTGCATAGGTAATTTCATGCCCCTGCTTGGATACTCCCTGCTTTCTTCCCCGTCCAAGCTCCACTTTCCCCAGTGCTTCCTTTGTGTTCTGATACAGGCTGGAGTTGAGATATTTCTGGTGCAGCACATCTACCACACTAACGTCAATGTTATCTTCTGCCACTCCATTTTCACTGCTCAACTCTGAGAAAGACAAAATATGGCTTGTGATTTTCCATGAATCCTACCTCCAGACATGGACCACCAACATGTTCAGCCACTTTGGAGTCTGAATTAAGGAAAAAACAGTAATGCTCAGAGAATGGAAATTTTTTCAGGCCTTAGCTCTGAGCTTAAGAGGCTAGCTCAAGTGTGAGGGTTTCCCTACAGTTTTAAATCAAACCTAGGTAATCTGCCCTTTCTTTGTGGCACCAAAAAGTGGCCATATTCTTAGAATGAGACACCAGAAAACCCAAATTTCACTGATCTTTGGGGAAATCAATGTTTGCTCTGATCCATTTTCCTGTCCCCCAAAAATACCATTTTAAAAACTGTTCCATTATAATCCTTCAGTCATGGATATGCTACAGCATCCCCAAATATTTCCCAGCATTTCACTCATTTTATTGTTAGAGAGTTTTTTCTCTAATCCAGTTCCAGTCTTTCTCACTGCACTGTAAATCCATTGCCCCTTAGGCTATCTACCCTGTCTCCTCTGCAGCTGCCCCTTATGTGATTGAA
>VYZU01020441.1:54489-76419 GCA_013401355.1 Ceyx cyanopectus | reverse complement strand
TTAGAGTTTTACATGCTGGGTGGTTAGAGATTAACCAGAAGATACTCTCAGTTATTGAAGTGGGAGAAGGTAGGATATGGTCACAATGGAAGATAAATTGAAGTGACAGTGACATGAAGAGACACTAAAGGTCAAGGAGACATAATTTATTAGGAAGATGGAGAAAATGTGAGAATGCTTTGTAATGTTCATTGAGCATAATTTTTCACAGAATACTGTTTATAGGTGAAAGAAAGTTAAATATTGAATCTTGGTCTGACAGCGTAGGAGCCTGAACCTCAGTGTTCAATGGATGATCAGATATAACAGGAAGCAGGTGCATTTATGAGACAATGGAAACATCTCTTGAGCACTGATTTTTAAAAGAGAATCCCTAAAGTCAGGAGGAAAAGAGTTAAGAAACTCTTTACAGAGAAAGCAGAAGACAAAAAGAAACCAGAGTGAGACAACTGCATTCATAGGAAATACTGCATAACACAGAGCCTGACAAGACTTCCCTGCAGAGCTGGTGATCTGACTCAGAAATTCTGCTTTGCTTCCCAGGTGATCAATCAATATAGATTCATAAATATGATCTACCTACCTGCATCTTTACAGCTAAGTTTTTTCAAAAGATTGTCTTAATTTAGAGTAGGGCTTGGCTGAAAGACTTGGCACAAAGTCACAGAAATACTGTAGATGAGGACATATGGCTTTTCAGACTTTCATAATTGTTGTTCTTCTAGAGTTTGACCAAAGCCTGTCTTCAATTCGTTACACACTGAATCAATATCTTGTTTATTTACATCTACACTGATGCCAACAAGTGTTCGCAGGCGATGTGGGAGTCTCTGCTCTTAAACTGTTAAAGCAGCCTCTGGCATGCCTTTAAAAGCTCATGAGAGCTAGCACTTCCAAATAAATAATTCCTGGGCATGGTTTAGAAGTTAGTGTGGGGCTAGAGACCATTCCCCATAAGAAGCAGAAGGTTCAGTTTCATCTCCTCTATTGGAGGACAGAGGCAGAAGGGTGCTGCAGTAGTACCAGCACACAACAGTGATGGAGTCTCAGCCAACAACAGTTCAGAGCAAATGTTAAGTTCCTGTGAAAGGCTGAGAGCCTGGGGAAGTTAAGACTGAGGGGGGATCTTATCAATGTTTACAAACATCTGCAGGGTGGGTGTCAAGCAGAAGGGGCCAGTCTCTTTTCAGTGGGGACCTGGGACAGGACAAGGGGCAATGGGCACACACTGGAACACAGTAAGTTCCAGCTCAACAGGAGGAAAAGCTTTTCTGTGAGGGTGGCAAAGCACTGGAACAGGCTGCACAGAGAGGCTGTGGAGTCTCCTCTAGAGTCTTTCAGAACCTGCCTGGATATGTTCCTGTGCAACCCAATCTAGGTGAACCTGCTTTAGCAGGCAAGCTGAACTCCGTGATCTCCAGAGGTCACTTCCAACATCTACCATGATATGATTCTGCTGGTATCTTGGAGAATTGGAGTACTGGAGTCTTCAAGAGTTTGAGTCTGTGAAGAAAGGAGAGAGAAGTATCTGTATAGGAGGAATAAGTTCATATTTCTCCCCCTCTTCGGTTTTGGCAATATTTTAGTATTTGGTGTTTCCTTAAGTCTGTGGCGTGCACAACCCAGGAGAAGCAGAGTTGTCAGTGTTTTCATCATTCTTTAAACAAAATTGCATGAAACTGGACAGGTAAAGAAACTATTATATATACGAGGGAGCCAGGCTAAGAACTGCTAAAAGGTNCCTTTGGATCATCATCTATACTTAATTTTTTACTTTTCCTACATCCTCAATTAGAGTTTTACATGCTGGGTGGTTAGAGATTAACCAGAAGATACTCTCAGTTATTGAAGTGGGAGAAGGTAGGATATGGTCACAATGGAAGATAAATTGAAGTGACAGTGACATGAAGAGACACTAAAGGTCAAGGAGACATAATTTATTAGGAAGATGGAGAAAATGTGAGAATGCTTTGTAATGTTCATTGAGCATAATTTTTCACAGAATACTGTTTATAGGTGAAAGAAAGTTAAATATTGAATCTTGGTCTGACAGCGTAGGAGCCTGAACCTCAGTGTTCAATGGATGATCAGATATAACAGGAAGCAGGTGCATTTATGAGACAATGGAAACATCTCTTGAGCACTGATTTTTAAAAGAGAATCCCTAAAGTCAGGAGGAAAAGAGTTAAGAAACTCTTTACAGAGAAAGCAGAAGACAAAAAGAAACCAGAGTGAGACAACTGCATTCATAGGAAATACTGCATAACACAGAGCCTGACAAGACTTCCCTGCAGAGCTGGTGATCTGACTCAGAAATTCTGCTTTGCTTCCCAGGTGATCAATCAATATAGATTCATAAATATGATCTACCTACCTGCATCTTTACAGCTAAGTTTTTTCAAAAGATTGTCTTAATTTAGAGTAGGGCTTGGCTGAAAGACTTGGCACAAAGTCACAGAAATACTGTAGATGAGGACATATGGCTTTTCAGACTTTCATAATTGTTGTTCTTCTAGAGTTTGACCAAAGCCTGTCTTCAATTCGTTACACACTGAATCAATATCTTGTTTATTTACATCTACACTGATGCCAACAAGTGTTCGCAGGCGATGTGGGAGTCTCTGCTCTTAAACTGTTAAAGCAGCCTCTGGCATGCCTTTAAAAGCTCATGAGAGCTAGCACTTCCAAATAAATAATTCCTGGGCATGGTTTAGAAGTTAGTGTGGGGCTAGAGACCATTCCCCATAAGAAGCAGAAGGTTCAGTTTCATCTCCTCTATTGGAGGACAGAGGCAGAAGGGTGCTGCAGTAGTACCAGCACACAACAGTGATGGAGTCTCAGCCAACAACAGTTCAGAGCAAATGTTAAGTTCCTGTGAAAGGCTGAGAGCCTGGGGAAGTTAAGACTGAGGGGGGATCTTATCAATGTTTACAAACATCTGCAGGGTGGGTGTCAAGCAGAAGGGGCCAGTCTCTTTTCAGTGGGGACCTGGGACAGGACAAGGGGCAATGGGCACACACTGGAACACAGTAAGTTCCAGCTCAACAGGAGGAAAAGCTTTTCTGTGAGGGTGGCAAAGCACTGGAACAGGCTGCACAGAGAGGCTGTGGAGTCTCCTCTAGAGTCTTTCAGAACCTGCCTGGATATGTTCCTGTGCAACCCAATCTAGGTGAACCTGCTTTAGCAGGCAAGCTGAACTCCGTGATCTCCAGAGGTCACTTCCAACATCTACCATGATATGATTCTGCTGGTATCTTGGAGAATTGGAGTACTGGAGTCTTCAAGAGTTTGAGTCTGTGAAGAAAGGAGAGAGAAGTATCTGTATAGGAGGAATAAGTTCATATTTCTCCCCCTCTTCGGTTTTGGCAATATTTTAGTATTTGGTGTTTCCTTAAGTCTGTGGCGTGCACAACCCAGGAGAAGCAGAGTTGTCAGTGTTTTCATCATTCTTTAAACAAAATTGCATGAAACTGGACAGGTAAAGAAACTATTATATATACGAGGGAGCCAGGCTAAGAACTGCTAAAAGGTGGAACCATTTAACATAAAAGTCTAGTGCTTTAGACAATGCTGGCTATTAAAATGGCATTTTCTACTCATGCTCAGTGAGCAGTTTAGAAAAGTGCANTTAAAGAAATCATGCATTAGACTTTTAAAAATATTAATTATGGTGATGTTTAAATATTTGCATTTAAGCTAATCGCATTTGGTTTTAAATAGAGAAGAACATTAATCAAGGAATGCATGTTAGCCAGAATGTTTTGATTAACAACATAAAAAATGCCTTGAAGCCAAACTGCATTTTAAGTTCTTTGGTTTATACTAGAAGCTGATTATCAATACTGCTAAAAAGGAGCTAAAAAATCAAAATGTATTCTGCTTCTAAGCCCTTATGCATTCCATCTTGCCTAGTCTAGGTTCTTTCAAGGCAAATGTGGCAAACAGTGGTATAACAGTTCATGTGTTTTTCTTACCGATAAAAGAGACAAACCCCTCATCTTGTTTTAGGTTACTTAAAATGCAAGTGCTTGTTTTTTCAATTCTCACAGCAGACCAGTAGTTCCTTCAGTGATCTGCTAATAAGCTCACTAGTGGCTTCTGCTGAAATCTGCTTCTGTTTGAACCTGCCCTTGATGCAGGGCTGTCAGATGGAGCATGTTTACCAGGCAGATAATGATGTTTGCACTGGAGAGCAGCATGTAGGTATAGATGTGGGCACACAAGTGAGCATATAGATATGAGTGTTGCTGTAGAACTGTTGCCTAAAGGAAATAGGAAATAGAAGAGAAACAGAAATACTGTAAATTCCTATAAGAAATAAAAATACTGTTGTTTCTAAGACCACTTAATACAGCTGGGTGTAATGGATGAGCTTTCTGGAACAGGAATTTTTTTACCTCTAAGTCTTCCAGCTGAGTACAGTTTGGGAGCAGCTGTTTTAAGAATCAGTTAATTATTTTTTTTTTAAGCATCAGGTTTGTCAAATCAACCATCTTAAGAAATTTCCTCCCTGTCTTCAGATTGCTCACTTCAGCTTCCATTTTGCAGTTGTTATTCCAACAGCTTCATTGATTCTATTGTTTGTGGGGCACATCCTAAAACACTCCTTGGCACACGAGGCATTAAGTTGTGCTGCAAGATCTGAAGCAAAGAACAACTCAAATCTGTTACTGCTGGAAGAATATTTGTATAACTGCATACACTGAATGTTTGTATAACTGCACCTCTCCACATCTCTGAATGGCTTGTGCATAGTGCCCAGTGGAACAGTGAATCTTGGCTCTGAGACTTTGCTTCTGAAGGTGTGGATGTGATATATTANATATTATTATATTAACATATCCTTTTTCTATACTCTTTTAAAATCTGAAGAGTAAATTATATGCTACAGAAAGATCTTGCAACTGGCATTTCTTTCCAGTAAGGAATATGAGTCCTGTATGTTTGCTCTTATTTATGCAGTTCTATGTAGGGATCTCTTTACACAGCATTTGATCAACATGTCACTTCTTTATCAACATTTGCTTACCTGGCCTTCTAAGAAGCAAATGGTAGACATTTTTAGGTACTGTGGGATTTAGATAAAATACCTTCCCTATTTTGTTTCACATAAGCAAATATCACCTTTGACAAGTGAAACACAGCACCCATGAGAAAAGCCAGCTCTTTAATAGCAAGGCATGGTTGCTAGTGAGGATGATGACTGTGTATTTGAGATATGTGAATTTAAGTGTTTGCATAAAGGAAATTAAAATCACAGTTTTTACTTTTAATTTCAGATGAGCTGACTCTGTTGGACATGCAGTATTTTTATTGAAAATAACATTTAATAAAAATAATCTGAAAACATTTGAACCCTAGTATATATACTTATAATTTGAACTATAAAAATTAAAAATACATGAGATGAAATTTGAACTGTAAATACACAGTTTTTCAGGTTTCTTTAATTTTGGCATTGATGAGAGTGAGCAGCTGCCTCAGCAAGACAGGGTGCCTCGTGTTCTTGAGGGTGGTTTGCATGCACTGGAGGATGGTTGTGTGGGTGGGTGATGATGGGAGTGCCTGTGTGAAATTCTCACATGTGCCTGTTTGCCTTTCAGTTCTGAGGGAGGGGTAGTAAGTTTCTACTACACACAGTTTCTTCCACAAGGTTGAACCGAGATTTGGATCACCTGTGCTGCTGCCTTTCACAGTGTATGTCAGAGAAATATTTATTTGAGGGGGGAACACTCATAGTAATTTTGCAGTATTCCCAGGACCTCACATACAGTCAACATCTACTGACTTTTTATGATCAAAGCCATGGGAGCATCTGAAAAACAAAAACCAAACCTATACACTTGAGAATATAATGTTATTTCATGCAGTTGTTCCCAGTGAGATATATCATTTTATATTTGGTTGTATAAAATCCATCTAGCAATAAAGGGAAAAGACATTCATACAGGTGTATGAGACTCGGTCACTCTGAAAAGGAACTCAGGACAAAGTTGGAGGTGTAACTGAGACTGTATTCCAGTCCTGTCATTGGACACAAGCAGAAGATCTCAGATAGAGCTGGGAGGTTAAGTTTCCCCATTTTTTTTCCTGTACTGTGACTGGTGTTTGTAGGCTTGTCATTTTGTGGTTTAACAGTTCAAGACTTAAAAAAACTAAATCATGATGTAGAAGTTCAAGGACAAGAATATTGTAGCTTCTCTGATTTGGCAACTCTGAAATCAGTCAGCTGTTTTTTTTATTCAATTTTTTATTCTTTAAAGAAGAATTAATTCAGGAAAGTACTAATAGCTGGCATGTACATGTGTCTGGGCTTAATTACCAAATTATTCCCACTAGATGGGAGTAGTTCCATCTAGTTAAAATGTCCTTGAAAGTTAACAAGGCTCTGGTTAGAGGCATGACTGTGCAGATGTGTAGAAAAATATAAGCTATATTTTATTGAAATGTGTTTTTTTATAAAGAATTTAGCTTATAATCTGCTTGGAGTAGAAGGGAAAGAGTTGAGCCCAAGAGTTAGGATAAGCATGGTCTGCAGTCACACAGTGTACAAATGGAGTTTGAATTAAGGACTTGAGACAAGTATTTGCTTCTCTATAGACAGGATTTCACCTTATCCATGTTTTCCCTCTCCTTGCCTGAGAAATAAGGTGTATAAGATGCTTATTTAAAAAAGGTTTCAAGTAGAGCAGAGACTGATAAAGAAGGAAGATCCATATGAGAAGTTTTTTCATTTTGCTTCTGCATGTCCTTTCTAACAGCATTTCCACAGAGGTTCCAGTGTGTCACTTCTTCAGTAAAAAATGATCTGGTATAGCAATAGTTTTTCAGTTTCTTGCAGAACTGAAACAGATCATTGGACATTAAGGCCTTAAGGCAATTTGGCCAAGTGTTTGACTCTGTGTTTTCCTCCCACATTAGAAATAGCTTAAATTGATTAAATTAACTCCCTGACTGTCAAGTCAAGAGAATATGTTGTATATAATTCTCCCCTATTTTAAGTGGATGTGATTCTGTTGAAGTCAGTGTTTCTGTGCCAGTGTGAACCATCTGACCAAAACATATTGCAGAATCATAGATGAGATGAAAATCTGTTGTTCCACTGGTCTAGGTCAGCTATTCAGGAATGCTTCAAGTCAGTTCATTTCTCTTTCCACCCAGCACTTCACTGCACCAAAATAGATTGATGTGCAAATCTGCACTTCGTTAGCTGAACTCCCATGTGTGTCTCAGACTTGTTGCTACACAGCACTGTCTGGCTGCATCTTATTTTTCCTTCCTTTGTCATAAATGAATGGACAGTATTATGGTTGACTACTTATAAAGTATAGAAAGTCTTTATTTAGTTTTTATGCATATCTGCTTGCATATATGTTTTAATTCACATTTGTCAACTGAAATTCAGGGGTGAGCTCAGGTCGTGCTGAGGCCAATACAGCTTGGCTATTATCCTTACTGGGGCTCAGACTTTCCCTCTGGAAAGCAGAAGCTGAATAGTAAACAGGTACAATTGGAACTGTAATGTTCCTCTCCCTTCTAAGTTTGGGTCATGCTCTGAATGCCAGCACAATGCTTGTACTGCTTACTGCAGAACATGTGCTCCAGCACTGGGTTTTTATTTGGGCACTCAGGTGCCATGTAGCTGGTGCTGAAGCATGTCTGCATCTAATGGCCCTGCCTGCTTTGCCCGCTGATGTGATGCCCTGCCTTGGGACACTGCCATGTCTGTGGTAGAAGCATTACATGCAATGTATAATAGAGATAAAAAGAAATTGGCAATTTCTATAGTTTTTAATCTGAATGCCTCAGGAGTGATGTTGCTTTGTTGTAATATCTGCACACAGAAAATCCTAAGAAAATCTCTTTGCTTGCTGTTCTCAGTAAGAACCTACCCAACAACTTCATTTCTTCACCTTATGTTCTGCACTCATTGTGGTATCAAGACTTAACAGAAATCACGGAAAAACATTCACTATGGTTTAAATTGCTTTTCCTTTTTATAGTATCTAAGCTGCAAAGTGCCTGGGATAACTACCAGTAATTGGAAAGTACTGCAAAGCCTCTAATTTCCACAAATGGGGTTAATGTCAGTCGTGCAGTATTCAATCCACTGCTTTGCCAGCTCACACTAAGTAATATGGTAGCATTTCAACAGGGAAACATATCAGAAATTAGTTCAAATATGTTAAGAAACATGCATAAAATTGGCAATAACAATATTTTATTTGGGGAGTTATATTTATGGAGCAATATATTTTCTGTTAATGAAATATACCACGTGACTTATCATTTATTTCTTACAATATCCTAATCCTAACAAGAAGCTAATATTCATAAAAATTCAACCTCATAATTTTAGTTTGTTGAGAACTGTGCAAAGATAGCACATCTGAGAGTTGCTGAGAGTTGTCTCTTAGCTAAACATCTTAATTCTGACAGAGAAGTCAACTACATGCTATTTGAATGGTCAGCTACAGTAGTCAAACATTTTCCAAATGCAGAAAAATTTTGTTGGTAATACAAAAAAAATCCTTAACCAAAACCACCCAAACAAGCAAAAAAAACCCAACCCCAACCCCAACCCAATGAAACCCCCCCCCAAAAAAACAAAACAAAACAAAAAACCCCCAAACAAGCAAAAACACCCCCAACAACGAAAAAAGTGCAAAAAAGCCTTTCAGTCTTTTGTTTCATATATTCATCTACATCTAAATCCATGAATAGCATGACTGTATTATCATTTCTCATTTTTTGTAAATAAAATTATTGAGTAATATATTAGATACAATGTTACATAAGTGATATTTAGAATTCATTTTAGTTCTCAAATTTGTTATAGTAATGTAGCTTCCAGTTTCCAGTACACTTGCACATATCTAAGAGGGAGTGATTTCATTGCTTTAATTCCATCAGTATGGTTAAAGACAATAAATTAGTCTCATGCACAATTTGGAGGTCTACCACTTCTGAAAACGTCTGATAGTGAAGTAAATGAGGCTTGAAGCTTCTGCATGCATCTTTTTAGTCAGGGAAAAAAAAATAAAAGGAAAATAGGTCTAAGGAACAAACTCATCCACATCGATGCTGAGATTTTGTATGTGCCATAGTTTTAGCATCTTTAGAACCTACTGTGTGTGACAACTTTAGAACTGACATAAGTAAAATGTACAAATACAGGAATTTGAACAAGACCCTTCCCAAGTTATATACAGTTGTTTAGCATGGTAAGATACATGCATATGTATGTGTGTGTGCCTGTATATGCACAATATTGTTATAACTGTACAGTGTGCCCATTAAATGTCAAGCTTGTGGGAGGAGAGTGAGCAAAAATTAATGTTTGAGGGTTTAGAGAGTATTCTCTAAGTTCAGGACTTCTTCACACTGGGGCAGCTGGCCAGAGCAAGCACCAGTCTACATGGTAGGATTTTAGTGTCATGAGGCTTCGTGGAAAATACCAGATTCTCCAGGTGGACTGCATTTGTTTCTTCCTGAGACATTTAGCTCCTCTTCCAAGGGCTCGGAGTACTGGTCTTGCCTTCTGCAGCAGCTCTCACGATGTCTCCCTTTGCCAGCTAGAGTCCTACTGCAGAGGAAGTGTCTTCTCTGATATGAGAGGGAAAGTACTTGTATCTGAACACAAGAACTTCATGTTTGAGTCAATAAGCTGTCAGCATACTTGCTACTTCTGCACATTATTTGTGTTCTTTAGAAAAGGAATTCTTATGTAGCCATGCTGTTTAGCATGTGTCACAGGGACCCACATCTACTCTTACGCCTCCTGAGAAGCATAAAAACATGACAGTGTGGTCACAGAGAAATGTGTTTGTGATGAAGGAAAAAAAATCAACTAGATTTAGGGCTTCTTTTTCTTAGCAATAAAAGGTTTTTTACTTGTAAAAAATTCCATTCCTGGTGATGCCACAGTAAATGAACTTTAGGCCACGATGGTTTGGTTTGTTTGATTGTTTTAACAAGCTGGGGTCTTTTGGGGGGTTTGTTTTGGTTTCTTTTCTCCCTCTTTATATGGCAGTTGCTCCTATGCTGGTTTTCTTTCCCTGTCTTGGGACCTGAGCTGCAGCAGTTACACAGAAGTTACAATGATGAAAACTGACAGTAGATAAAGATATGTGAAAAAAAAAATCCTGGGTGTAGAGTAAATAATTGAATGTGCCTCTTCTCTTCCTTACAGAACGGTTTACACAGTACAGCCCTAAAAACCTTAGACAAGCATGGAATAAGTAAGTTGGGTTTTTTTTTTCCTTTTAATTACTCTTTTGCCTCTTCAAGGGTATAATTCATGCCAAACTGAAGTTATCATAGTTAACTTAAAATGGCTCTATCCTTTTTAATTACAGTACAAATGTGGAATTACTGAACTATTATCCCCTCCTGCTTCTGCCAGTTTTGAGTATGTTGAATTGCCAATTAGCTTTAAATACAGAGAAACTGTATAGTGTTGTATTTTCTTATTTGACATGTCAGTAGGGAAGTGACCAGAGCTCATTGAGAGATGCTGTGTTACTGCTTTGGGCCATCAGTTTTGAATTTTGTTTTCTCTGATCCATTACAACANAGACCTGAGTACAGGGTGTGCCTTTCCAGCTGGAGCAGTCAAAGGAGGAAAAAATTCAGTTGCCATGTGGGAGAGGTATGGGTCAGAGACACAGGAGGCATTATATATGTGAGGTGCAATTTCACACCATTCTGTGCTAGATTTGACCAAAGATTTCCTTCTTCATTCTTAATGCAATATTTTTAACTGCCCTACCTGGCTTTAATTATACTATAGGAATTTTATGGCCATAAACAGAACATTAATGTGGCTAGAAATGTTCCACTGAAACCACTGACTGTGCATGAAGTGGTTTGCTGTGTGTAGGGTTGGTCATGGCCTCGGGGCAGGTTGGGGATCTGGATGTATAGAGACAAATAGAGACAGGTGTTGAGATGTGTGAGAAGCAGAGCAGTGATTTGGCCTGGCAGGTGATGCACTGACCTGGGAGCAGGGAAGCTCCAGTCTGCTTTTCAGCAGTGCTGGGAGTTTGAATTCATTCCTTTTTATATCCTTTTCCCTCTCTCTCTGTTGGTTTTGTGCATTCACACAGTGAGTGTCTGTCCATTGGTGCACAAAAGAGCCTTGACCTTCATTGCTATCACTGTATGATCCCACTGATATAAATAATGCATACAGCATTTAACTGCCCTACCTACAGCAGCCAGCAGAGACAGGCCCTTTTTTAAAGCCCAAAGCATACTGAGATACCTTCCCTTAGATGGGAAGCTTTCCAGAGCAAGAAGTTGATGTGCTACTGGAGTATGCTGCCCTTAAGTACTAACAGTGGGTCCATATGAATAATTTCAGAACCATAAAAGAACAGTTTAGCTCTGGATCCAAAGCCAAGGTGCACAGCAGAATGTCAGTGTCCATTTAGTGCTGCTTTGAGCTGGACCCCAAGGTCATTACATGTGGTTCTATTAAAAGATTGTTGTAAAAACAGCACATATGGTATTAATTTTAGTGGCAGACCTGTATCATTGTTTAGCCTCACAGAATCACAGAATGTCAGGGGTTGGAAGGGACCTAGAAGATCATCTAGTCCAACCCCCTGCCAGAGCAGGGTCACCTAAACCAAGTCACCCAGGAACAGATCCAGGAGGGTCTGGAATGTCTCCAAAGCAGGAGACTCCACAACCTCCCTGGGCAGCCCCTTCCAGGCTCTGGCACCCTCACTGGGAAAAACCTCAGTGACTTTCCAAAGAGAACTGTTGGAAGGGGCTACCAGTTTGCTTTGTGATTAACACTGTGGCTGGTAAGAGTGTGAGTCTGAATATGTGTGTGCACACGTGGGTGTTAGTCCAGGGTGGAAAGCTCATGGTCAAGCCATTCAGAGAATAGCACCCATTGCACTGGCACAGTGGGCAGTCTGGGAGACCAGCCCCTCTTGCCTAATGCTTTCCAAAGGTGTACCCTTGTAATCACAGGGAGAGGAAGGAAAGCAATGACAATTCCATTTTACCCCAAGATTTTAACAGAGGGTTAAGGGCCATTCTCAGGTTGGCTGCAGCTTCAGTGGCTTCAGGAGTTTGTGCTGCAAATGCTGGGCCTGTTGTTTAGCAGCTAGAGGTGTAAACATACAGCAGTCGAGCATTTAATTTTGCTTTGTGAGTCTGCCTAACTTTTAGATTCTGAGGCAAATTGGCTGCTATTAAAGGGAAACACTGATGTTTAAATATACATTCATTACAGCAAAAGGCTGGAAGAACTTTTTAATATTTATGGTGCAATAATTGATCTTTTACCACTGTCAAAAGCTGTTAAAGACTCATCAGCTTGCTATTGCAGCACCATATGCTCTGTACAAGTTCCTCACCATGTGTCTTTCCTGCACTTTAGGGGAAGAACATTTGTTACAATATCAAAACAGAGAATCACTTCTTCAAATGATGGTGCCTGTGTAGAAAGTGGGACTTTAATATAAGCCCTCATTTGTATCCAGACCTCTTGAGTATGGAGAGGTCTAGGAGATGTGCAGTTGGGTCATTTGTAGTGAAGTGTGGGTAATAGTTTTTAGCCAGAAGAAATGCTGTTTGAATTTGCTTTAATATTGGCCACAACAATCTAATGCAGTGCTGTTGTGAAGGTACCAACTGACTGCCTTGTTGATAGTTTACCGGGGAGTTCAAGAGATAAATCAGCAGGAGACTGAAGTGTCTTCTCCTCCAAGTGTACCACTGAAGATAAAAAATGTTTAGGTGAAGGAACTTATTTGTTAAAAGGAAAAACAAGTTCCCGATGGAGCAGAAGTCCAGTTCCCTTTTCAACTCCATTTATTAGTAATGGAAAGTGTCTACAGCTGTATAATTCATAGCACTGTCACATGCCCAAGCTGTCAGGAAGTTTACACTCACTTTGCCTTTCTATTATTTCTTCTCAAACTGCTCCCTCCCAAACCAATTTGGTCCAGTGTTTTGGGCAGAAGCAAAAAGGCATTTACTAAAACAAAATGAAACAAAATAAAGTAACAACACTCAAACAAACAAACAAAACCTTTAATTGTTGAAATTGTGGTTAACTGAGGGAGGAGAAATCTCTGAAGGTGACAGGTCGTAGTTACAATTGTGTTAGTTGTTGGATGTCATACCATCAGTGTTGAGTCAGAACCTGTATTTCTGCAGTGCCAGGTGTCATTTATGGCCCTGTAGCTTGCTTTGTGTTACTACTGAATACTCTGTGGTTAGGAGTAACTTTTGATTCCTGCAATGAGACACAAAGCTGGCTCTGAATTCAATGCAGGCCTTCACAAAGGTTGTGCACCTACCTGATTAATTGACTTTGAACAGTCTTAGAAGAGTTCCTGGCTTGTCCAGCTCAGACTGTGAGCCTCTAATTTGGTAGCTTTCATGGAAGAGTCCATCTCCTGCTTACTCTAGAGGGAGCAATGGGAATATTAGCTTCACTTAGTGTTGGCTTTTGTGAATATCTCCATCAGTTTTGTCAGTTCTTGTGATCCTTGCAGGCAACTTGCAATCTTGGACTCTACCTCAGTCTCATTGCTTGGAATAATCTAATTCTCTGAAAGTCAGAGCTTTCATTTCAAAAAGTAACTCACTACAACTGTCTGTATTCTGTCCTTTAGCAATGAACAAACTTGCAAGTTCATTTTTTCTTTGAAAGTAGTTAATGAAATCCAAAAGCTTGGAAGAAGGAATTATATTACAACATAGGCAATTAAATCTGGATTGGGAAAGAGGGACAAGGAAACTAATATTGATGTGAATGTGTTTGCTTGGGGGCATATACATGGGTAAGGAGTGTGACTAGATACTGGCATGCTATTCCACCCCTTCTGCAGGCATGGACTGAGTCTTTTCCTATATTTGAACAGCTAGATTCAGCAGTATTTCCTATATAGGAATAAGTACAGTAATAGATTTGAATTTTTAAAGTTGCTATTTTATATTTTGTAAAAAAAAAAAAAAAAGTTTGCTTAAAACATACCCACAATCTCTGAGACTTCAAAATTGACACAAGTTACCATCATATCACAGGATGACTCAAGACCAGAGCTTTTTAATTTCTATGAAATCTCTTCAAAAATTTTTCTACATTTTCAATGCTCCGTGTATAAAGGATTTTCAATTTTTCAGCATAAATGAAGGGACTGAAAGACTGAAAGTGATGACAACATGTAGAGTTCAGCACTTCATATGTTCTGTTCTGATATAATAGGAAATATTCAGTCCCTTGAAACTATGTATCATTTACATTCAAAATGTAAAGGATTTTCTCTTTTTCTAGTGTAAATCTTTATCTGTGGGCTGTATTAGAGGGCTCTTGCTTGCACAGCTGTAGTTAAGGATATAAAAAAGTTTCTTTTATAGACATCATATTCCCAAGGGTTTATATTTCAGCTATAAAACAACACATGGACAGACTGATTCATTCTAGATATTTTCTTTCTTTATGAGCAAGTTTCAAAAAGAAGCTATCTCTAATCTTAAAAAAAAAATCCTTTTTAACTTCCTGATTTAATTTGTTGAAGACTGCTGATGGCACAAAATGTCCAAAACAGAATTGTTTTAAGCATAGTTGGGATAAAACTAATATGTGGAGAAAAACATGCAGCCTTTTGGCTTTTAATATGTATTGGTTTCATTTACAGAGTTACTTCCTCTTGACATCTTAGAACCTTTGAGAGATACACCTTAAAGAACAATGTTTGTGGTCTTGGAAGGATTTACAGGTGTGCTTAAACTTCTCTGAGGTGAAGTCCTGTTACTGCATTTTATGGGGTAGATTCTTCAAAGAGACTTTCCTCAAAATGTACATTATAACTCAATTTATGTAAGGAGAGGTTACTAAAAGGAAAAAAAAAACCACTATGGAGCCAGCTTTATGTCTGTAAGGCAGAAGGGGCAAAGGCAAAAAAACCCTCCAACCCCAAACCTATCCAAAAGCCACAGAGGGTAGATTGGGAGCAAACCAATTGCACCTGAATCACTACACCTGCTTCCGAGAGATGTGAATTTTAAAGGCAGAGCCAGGCAATGGAACAATGATAGACACAAGCTAGTGGCTTTTTAATTCCCAGTCTAACTGGAAATAAGCTAACAGTATGGAATGTAAGACCAATGGCAAAGTGAAACCAAACAGGCTCATTGTATAAGAAGTTAGATCCCTGAAATTCTTAAAATAGTATTGGTCTATATTAGAGATTACTTTGGGGAAGTGTTTGAGGGAAATCATGTAACTGTCACTTGAATTAAATTATTTAATACTGAATTTCTTCATTGATTGTCAAAATACCTAAATATTATAAAGATATTTACTACATTGTATTTATCATTTTGAAGCAAAGCTTGCATTGACATTTCCTTCTATCTAGTATGAAGTTTCACCTACATTGCATGACCTAACATATTGTGGAATGTGATTATAAAATACTAGTCAAAAATGAATTAAGATGTGGTAATCTGATCTTCCTATAGAGTTCATAATGAATTGTATTTTCACCTTTTCTCCTGAACTTTTCTATTCAATTATCTCTACACAATTAAAACAAAGAACAGCTCTGCCTTCAGAATGCAATGCAGCCTCTTTCAATTTTCAAAAGCTTCCCCACAATAATAAACCCTTACAGAAGAATAACAAAAGTGAACTAATTATCCTTGTGTATATTTGGTAGGATATAAAAAGCTTTTTCAGAACCTTCTGTCATAATGGGTTTCATTGTGAGAAATAAAGTTGGAAAAAGAAGGTGCAGTTGAAAACAAATTCTGCTCTGCATAAATAGGACTACTGCTACTGAATTCCCCAACATGGCAGTGTTTATTATATAAACAACATTTTATTCTCACAGCTAGTCCCACTGCTGGGGGTTTCTTCCTTTAATAAAATGGCCTCTGTACTTGAGATCTGCCTTGCTGAGGCCAGGGCGTTTAAAAGTTGCGTTCCAAGATGCGCTGGCCTATTTTGGGACTGTTACTCAGTGAAAACCTCCTAAAGAAAGCAAAGTGGGTGAATAGAGATGAGTCCATGTATATTCTGAGTGTGTCTTTCATTTCAAGCCGTGACAGACTGTGGAATTGCTTAGAGCTGAGACTTGGGAAGGGTTTTTGGTTTGGGGTTCTGTTGTTTGTTGTGGTGATGTTTCTAAGAACATCTTTGCCTTAGTGGAGTTCTGACTGAAGACAAAGCTCTCTTCTAATTGTCTCTTTCATCCCCTTCATGTCCTGTCCCTTCACAAGTGTTGCTCATTGTAAGGTAGTGTGTGGTGCTTCTGAAAGAGCATTCAAGCTCTAAAGCACGGTAGGAACAAAGAGCTTTAGTGTTGTCATTGCCAAAACCTTTCTGATGGATGAAACTAAACGAGAAGAATTTAAAACGATACCTGTGCAAAAGCTGGATCGTGTGCAGGGCTGTGTGCGGCTCTAGCGGGTCGAGGCTGCACTGGGGCCGCCCTTCCCTCGCGTTCCAGGAGCGAGCAGGTACCCTGCTGGGGTGGGGGGAGGCGTGGAAGGATGGAAACCGAACACATAATGCAAAGATTTTGTGTAAGTCTTTGTGCTTTAGGGGCAAATAAACCTGCTCTGTCTCCTGATGCCTTGCAGTGATAGTGCTGCCCTGAAAAAAACACCTTTTTAATTTCCCCTTTTGCTTCCTGCTTCCCATAAACGCCCCTTTACCGGTCCTTACCCTTCGCTGCGGGACCCAAAGCACCGTGTCGGGACCAACCCGACGTTAACCCGCTCTACGAACAAGAAGTCGGTTCCCGGGCAGCGCCTTCCTGCCGCGCTCCCCGCCCCCCGTTTCCCGCCCCCCGTTTCCCGCCCCCGGTTTCCCGCTCCCGGTTTCCCGCTCCCCGCCCCCGCCCCGCCGTGCTCTGCCTGCCTGCGCCCGCCTCGGCGCGTTGGAAATGGCTCCCGAACGCTGCTTTTCTGGTGGTTTGTTCTTTTCTGTCACCGCTTAGTGGGGTTTATGGGATGAATTTCAGGGCGGTGGGCGCTGCTCGTTGCCACGGAAGTGCCTCTGTCCTGCCCGCTGCTGCGCGGTGCCCCCGCTCCCTTCGGGCGCCAGGCAGGGAAGTTCGCCCTCCGCCCAGCCCTGCAGCCCCCGTAGCCTCAGCCAGCCCTGTGCGAATGCACCACACGGTGAAGCCAACGGCTGAGAAAGATCTCTGGAGTGGCTCTGTTTAACCTTTTGCCAAGTTGAAAAAAATTCCTTATCATTTATATTTGAATGGGTTTTTTTTCAGATTGTAACAACTCGAAATTACTCAAATGTTACACCTTTTAAAACTTTTTTTGGGGGGTAAAGATTATTCCTAACACACCTAATTGACAGAATGTTTATTCTGACATCAAATTTATTTTTGCGTTATTATCAATTCCCCCTCTTTTGTGTTGCTAAGCTTTAGGTATTGTGTTACATCCTCTTGGCCCAGGTAAAAATATGAATTAACTTCCTAAACTGGACCACAAAAGCCTTTGGTTTTTATTTTAAAATTACAGCGCTACCTTCCTATACCTTTCCTATCCATGACAACTGAAAATACAGCCCCAATGTACATCGATGGTCTTTGTTGTCTTCGGCAACATTTCATTCAGTTTGTGGCATTGGACTGGAGGTTTTTTGCATTATTATCTTTGAACCTATCCTCATTTTGAGTTATTTTCCCTTGGAAGGACTTGTTTGTAGGCCCTGATGCTCTATCATTCTATGAGAAAATCTAGATTTTTCTGTCAGCATATCTCACTTTCGTTAACTTCTTTGTGCTAATTGCTTTGTCTTCCATGGTATTTTCAACATTTAGTTTCATCTGAGAGTTGATTCAGTATGCAGTGTATCCCTTAGTCCAGTTCATTAATAAAGACATTAAATAAAACTGTAACTAATGCTAATCCCTCTGGCACACAGCTGGACACTTCCCATCCAGCTCAGTACATTGCCACTTACCATTACCCTTTGCTAATGGTCTGTCAGCCTATAAGTCTAGTTTGCAGTCTATGAGGTAGTGTCACATCCCAGCTCCTCAGAATTTGTCCACATTTTAGAAAAATTGCATCAAGCATTGTCTTTTGTCATTTTGTCCATAAAATGTTTAAGTCTATTTTTTAAAAAGAATCAATTTATTTAATGTTGTGTTTGTTAGTCATCTTTTGTTTACCCTTTTGTCTGTTTTTTCCTGGAACTAATTTTGCTTCCATATTGTCTATGTTATGTTTCTGTTGTCTATATTTTGCTTCTAAACTGCATGTCAGAATTCAGCAAATATTCGCTAAGATTCTCTTCCATCTGTGAAAACAAGAAAGGAAGTAAGTGTGTATATTTTTTAATTCTAGTACAATACTTCAGAATGCAAAGCAAAATCAGCCAATTTTACAGTATTTTATCTACAGTCATAAGCTTGTAAAGAGAAATGAGGAAAGAGAACTAACTCTTGCTGTGTGGATTTCCTGGAAAGACTTTTAAAGAGTGCCTTACATTTGTTTGCTATCCTCACTAATTCCTTAAGAATTCCTTAAGATATTGAGACGTATATCAGAGATAGACATGTTTATTTGGTGTTTCCAGGTATAATTTTCTTTTTCAAAGTATGTTCTTCATTAACATTTTTGAGTACTTGCTGATCAACTCTTTTCAGATGTTTCCAGCTTTTTCTCCTTACATGCCAATGTTTTATTAATTTCTCAGAATGATGTTTTTGGTAGTCTGTTACTCAGATGTTGCCACAGTGTCTGTGTTCATTTCTTGGCTTGAAGTCTAATACTTTCTGATCGGAGGCACCAGGCATCATTATATCCTCACATTCCTAACTCTGCCCTCTTGCTGTTCTGTACTGGAGTTCTGTACTGTTGGTCTCTCTGCTGAAATCTTACTTCTTCAGATAATTACATTGCTGACAAAATTGAGTCTGAGATGTGTTTAAAAAAATATTTGTCTGAGGAACTGAAGACGTACTGTGAAGGCAGTAATAGAAGTGAAGTAGACCTTACTTCTAGTCTCTCTCATTATTTGTATGTAGACATTAAAGGCAAGATTTTTCCAAAATGAGAGCCAAAAGAACAACCCCTTTTGTAGGAATTGGGCTGGTGTTCAAAAGTGCTTAGTGCTAAACAACTGCTGTTGGTATAAATGGCTTTATATCCACTGCTTTTTGTCCTGTAGTACAGATGGGGTTGGACTCAATCTCCAGAGGTCTCTTCCAACCCCTTCATTCTATGGTTCTATGATACAGATAAGTTTAATTCAAGACTTCCCTTGGTTCTCATCTCAGGGTCTCAGAAATGTGCTTGAGTTTTGTCTCCTCTGCAGGTAGCTTAAGTCAGTCTCGAGGGCCATGCCATTTGGCTCTGTTGCCAGCCAGAGGCTTACAGGGAAGTAGTTAAGGTTTCTGCAGTGGTACAAACATCCCATAGTACCTTTAGCTTAGAAAAAGACTTATTTTATGAACTTCTATGATTACTTGATGTGGGGTTTTCTGTAGTAGGATGGTAGTCATAGGTATTCAGGTATTGCCATTTATGAGAATCTCCTGTGACCATCTCCCAGCATTCATTTTGTCAAGAAAATCTTTATTGTTTCATTTCTGGCATTTCTGGCTGTGGTGCTTCATGTACCTGCCTTCATATTTCTGACTTCTTTCCTGCCACATAGGACAGAGAAAATAGAAGTTTTGGTTTTCTTTTTTTTTTTTATTTGTGATTCAGAAGCACTTGGCTTTATATGATACTAGCAAAAACAATGTTATTTTCTTCAAACCTTGAAATTCTTTGATAGCCAGTTTTCCTAATTAAATTCAATGATTTATTTAAATAACCTAGGTTAGAAAGTTTGAAGACATTGTTTGAGAATTTGTGAAACATGCTAGCTGCAGGCAGATCATAATGTATTTATGTTCAGTGCCAGCTTGACCTGAGTGTCAAAATGGGAGATAGGAGACAATAATCCTTGCTGATGCATTAAAATGGAGACATGAGATGATGTATCTTCAGCAGCACGCTGTGAATAAAGAGCCTTGCACAGGGCTGGTGCACCTGTCATTGCTGGAGGGCAAAGAGGCAAGTGGTTCCAAAGGGAACTGACCTTTTTCTTTCAGGCATTGAGTCAATCCCATAACCTAAGGCACACATTCTGTGTTAAAATTGTTATAACTCTCCTGTTATTATGCTGAACAACAGACTCTGTGAAAATTTATGGGGGAAAAAAAAAAATCACAAAAAAATCTTGTCATACTGTCATGGTAGTTTGATTTTTTAAAATTAAGCTTTTATAGGAAATATATTATTAAATTTTGAAAGACATCACTATAACAATTTCATTCTTTTTCTCATAAATTTATTTGAAGCTTAAAATAAAATTTTATTAGTTTAACAAAAAAAAAATGACAATATTTATCACTAAATGTTGATTCACAACTTCCATCCTTTTAAATAATGTAGGGAATAATATAGTGTTTATCCATTGTCTGCTACCTCAGCCAAATTTATCTCTGCAATATCTGATTTACAAACAGACAACTTTCTGTTAAATTATTCACATCTCATAATAATTGATGTAACGGATTTGATCTTATTCTGGAGCATATTTGATCATAAATTCAATGAAAGCAACCACCATCTTTGTGATGTTTGTCCAGCTAAATCCTTCAATAATAAAATAATAAAGATGCCAGCTGTGTTTATTTTATGATCACTGCTGCAATAGGAGGCTGGAAATACAAATGAATAAAAGCTCTAATTTTCCATGCTGGATTTATAAACTTAGAATCTTACTGCAAAGAATTTAAATGTAAAAAAGAAAATTTTTACTTCTGTCACGTTCTTATAAATATGTTCCTTGTTTGGTTTTGTGTTTTTTTGTTTGTTTGTTTTTTTCCTATTGTTCAGGAATCCAGAATAATTTTAAAATACTGCTATTGTTTGGTTCCAAACTTACAAAATCCAAGGAAATCTGGAAAAATACGTTGAATTTCTGCTTTTCTGTCTGAGATCATCGCAAGTTAAGAACGAGCTGTCATTCAAGATTGCCATCTTTGGTTAGAGTCTGTGGCAATCCCAAAGCTCCATTTAATCCTGTGTATGGTTACTGTGCTTCAACTAATGGCACCGCCCTGGCAGGAAACATCACTCTCCAGGTTGTCCCAGGCCATGCTTCAGCAGTATGAGTTTTGTAGAATAGTCACAGAATCACAGAATCATTTGGCTGGAAGAGACCTTCAAGATCATCAAGTGCAGCCATTAACCCTGCACTGCCAGGGTCCCTAAACCATGTCCCCCAGCACCACATCTATGTGACTCTTAAACACCTCCAGGGATGGGGACTCCACCACCCCCCTGGGCAGCCCATTCCAATGCCCAACCACCCTCTCCAGAAAGAAATTCCTCCTGATATCTAACCTCAATTTCCCTTGGTGCAACTTGAAACCATTACCCCTCGTCCTGTCATCAAAGAAGCTTCAGGTGAGGGTGTAAGACCCTTCCTGCAGACCACAGGAATTGTGTTTTCTACCTCAAGAGTGAAGGGATTGTCTTGCATCCCCTGCTTGTAGGCAGTC
The DNA here is from genome assembly GCA_013401355.1 of Ceyx cyanopectus. Lineage (NCBI taxonomy): Eukaryota > Metazoa > Chordata > Aves > Coraciiformes > Alcedinidae > Ceyx > Ceyx cyanopectus. The sequence continues at coordinate 54,859 of VYZU01020441.1, read as the reverse complement.
TGGCACATGCCACCTTTTGGGAATGGGCCCTGCCGTAGGTTGTTCTCTGGACTGTGTCTAGGAGGAGTTTTGGAGAATGCTAGTTGGCATGGGCAAAGCAATCCATGGGATAATGCAGACACTTGGTAGCTGAGCAGTCAGGCTCTCCCTAGCCCTGCTTAATCCACTGATAAAGCTTCCACGGAGAGATCCTTACAGTTCCTTGCCCTCTGCACACACCAGCATACATGGGAATATCTCCTCTCAGAAACATCTCCCAGTGAAGTTTCTCCTCTGGCTGTACTGCTGGTGTCCTTGGTCACCTAGACCTGAAGACTGAGGCATGGTTGTTTTCCTTCCTTCCTTCCTTCCTTCCTTCCTTCCTTCCTTC
>VYZU01020441.1:41791-54312 GCA_013401355.1 Ceyx cyanopectus | reverse complement strand
CCCTCCCTCCCTTTTTCCCTTCCCTCACAAACTCTGTCTGTGACTCAGAGGGCCTTGTGTCCAGATAGTGCATTCCCCAGTTGTCTGTGGTCCTTCTCTATAGGCTTCACAGTTTGAAAGCTGCTAGGGCTACTCCTTGTCTACCTCAAATACCTGCTTTCACAGAAGCTTAATATCCATTTAGGAACCTAAAATGGGATCCAGATGGTTTTTTACCCACTTTTCCTCTTTACCAGGCAACTCACATGACTTTTCCTGCTGCTACGAGATCTGTATGATGTAAATCTGTCTAAATATATAGTCATAATGCATAATAAAGTATTTTTGACTGCATAGCTTGGAACATGTTGCACATACACTCTCATTATGACCATCTTGGGCTCCTCTTTTTGTCATTGCTATGTTCATTTGATATCCATAAACATATATTTTGTTAGCTGTGACATCATGATAATAGAAAAGATCAGTCTGATGTTATAGAGAGCTGTGGAAGACAAGACAAGTAGCTGCTTCCAAGTGGCTGATGGATCTGAGGCCCCAGCAAGACAAATGTGTAGGTTAACTGTGATAAATGATCTTTGGCTTCACTGCCTAAAGCAAGGTGACCCTTCTTGGGGCACTGCCTGCATGCTGCAACCTTGCAGCAAATCCTTGTTGAAGTACGGAGCAAACATACCAGTTCTTATTGACATTAGAATGAAATTAACACTTCTCAAACTGCAGATTATAAAATATCAGACAAGAGGGCAGAGATTTATAAGGCAGTGCTAATAACTTAGTTGTTTTGGTTTTTTTTATTGTTTTCAAAAGGTGGTGGGTCCAAAAGGTAGCTGTTTTTTCTTTCCATAGTCATTTAATAAGGGAAAATAGGGAAAATTTTGTTTGCAGCCCTAGTGGCTGCACCCAGTTAACAAATTTTAAATTCAAAGTTTGGTTGTTTTTTTCTTTGGTGTATGTTTTGCTTGGATTTCTTTGGAGAGAAACAATCCAGGTTGTCCAGGGTGGGAGGAGGAAAAGCACAGAGCTTTGACTGCATTGTGTGCCAGAGGTTTATTTCAGCTATTTCTAGGGGGTGTTATTCCTCCCCTCCCCCTTTTTTTTTTTTTTTGGCTTATGTCCAGCCAGTGAGGAAATAAATATGTGAAGAAAGAATGCTATGGAATGTTAACTCTGCTGCTGTATTTTCTTCCTTTTATCATGCCCCAAGATTCAGTGAAGTTGATATAAATTCACCATGCCTTCTTTTAAAAAGCATAACAGAAAGGCATTCTTCCTTTAAGAGTCACACTGTAAAAGGTGATTTTCTTTCACTCAGTTTGGTTTAAGCCTGTAAAAAGCATTAAGTGAAAAATCTGATATATTTGTTAGGGCATTTATTGCATTACTAACTTATATTTTCAGTTCTCAGTGAAAGGTTTATAGAGAACATAAACCTTGAAGAGTTTTTGTTCAGGATTAAAGATATATTTTCCCCATTTTCTGGTGAAATAATAGCTCATAAAATTATTACAGTGTTAGTAATTATTTTTAGCTCTATTTATTTTCCAAGGATATTCTGCTGAACTTACTGAGGTGCATGAGGAAGGCCGTTAAAAATACTCTTCTTGATCAGAAGATTCATGACCTTTAAGGAATAGCAAAATAATAAAAAAATTCTGATTAGATGTTGCCACAATGTTGTTATTTGTAATGACACAGCAAGGATCTTCCAATAAACTGTAAATTTACCATATTCAGTAGTAGTATGTTATGGTGTAAATATTACATGATGTTTTCTATCTTTAGATTACTATCTTTAACACTGGGCTAAATACTGAAAGAGTTAAAATAGTTCATTGGTGGTAGCATGCAAAATCAAAAAGAAGTCATTGCTAAATTGTTTCTAGTGAAAAATGATAATGCATGTTCTGAGTAAAATTTATTAGGAAATATTTTTTTCCCGCAAAATAACCGTGCCTGAGAGAAACTGCTGAGAACTAAGTGAAATAATGTGAAATACTTCAGGTATTCTTTTTGTTTTAAAGAGTTAGTTGTGGTTTTAAACAGTAGCAGAACACTGTCAATGACAGCAGTCATTCTGCCTGGAATATCACAACCTCAGAATTCACAGGAATTAAGGAAGTTACAATTCATTCTCAATACAATGCATTTTCAATAGCTTAGAGTATATTATCACTGGACATATATTGTATATTTGTGGTTTAAATAAGCTTCTTTTTCATCTCTTTAATATCTGCCATGCAGACTCCGTAGTTCTTCCTTCATTTGACGCTCCATCATATCCTGACAAAAAGATAACTACTATCACATCTCAACCTTATTCTGTATCAAAATAGTGTAGAGCAAGGGGGGGGAAATATCTGCAATATTGGCAAGGAACAGTATTGCTTGTCTTTGTGCCTTAGGCTCTTCATAATTGACGCTGGGTTTCTTTGGAAGGTTTCATGGCCCTGGATATTTATTCCAGAGCTTCAAAGCAAGAGCTTTCCCAGGTGCATGTCAAGCTATAGAAGGACAAAACCCAGGATACTGTTAAGTCTGTTATATATTGACTGAGTCTCTTTAGGTTTATATGTAAAGTTCAAATCAACCAAATTCAATTTTTAAAGGTGTTGTGTTCTGTAAGGGTGTTAACATTCTGCTTCCTATAGGAATCAAACCTTTCAACCTGGATATTGCAAACAATGTTGTGTGGCAGAACTACAGCAATAACATCTGAAACAGACACTAAAACACATCAAATCTAGTGCAGAAAGAGTCAGGGAGAAATAGACTCCTATCTAGGTTTTTGTCTTGAGTTACATTCATTAATGACACATAAAATGTTTTTATGATATAGTCATGACTAGCTTAATGGCCACTATCAAATGTGAGTTGCTGTGGGAGGCTGGATCACTTTATTGTCTACCTTAGCTGTGACCAAACTGAGCCTCTGAAACCTCATGTGATTCATGAGCAGTTTAAGTGTCTTAATTCTCCATTCTGAGAAGTTCAGAGCATGCAACAGTAATCACAGTTTACCTGCTGGATCAGTAGATCCTTTTAGCAATTTACCAAACGTATAAAAATGGTCTATCTAGAGGTAAATGTATATTCATTAAAATAGAAAAATAACAAAACAAACACAAAGCAAACCAAACACAAAGAATTGCCTATATTGTTAGAACCTTCATTAGTTGCGTTCACTTTTTTTTATGAAATTATATTCATCTTGTCTGCTTTCCAGCTGATGACATCTGTGCAACAGTTAAGTGAGAATTAGTTCAGATGGCTCAGGGTTAATATTACCTTCCTGGAATGCACTGAATGAGCTTACCTCCACAGCTTTCCAAATGGGCCTCTGACATCTTCTACATTGACATTAACAGCAATATCAAAGAATCAAACACTTACGCTTTTATCTCTATTCCGTATAAGTGGCTTACCATTTGTTGTCATGGCTTTTATTTTAATAATAAACATTTTTACCACCTTTTCAGTGCTTCAACAGATAAGACATTTATTATATGGTAATATAATTAAAAGGGATCAAACTAATTTCTAAATTTCCAAAGAGGTTAACATACGTCCCTATGGAAATGGTGATGGTCTGAAGGCAGTGGAGTGCAGCGTTGTACAGGGCACAAAGCCACGTTAGTGCAGGATTTGCCCCACCCTAGCTCCATAATGTGGCAGTCCTGCTTCTACTGGGGTACTGAGCTAGAAAAGTAGAAATCAACTTATGTCCCAAAGAGCCTGGTGACCATCCTTTCCCACCCAGCATGTGTGAAGAGCTCAGTGCTTCTGGATCTAAACTACTGATAGCACCTCCGATTGGGAAGAGCAAGAGAGGCATCAGATGTTTGGAGACACAGCTCTCCTAAAGGAGGTGCACAGCCCAGCACGTTAGGGCTGTTGTTGGCAGCCCCATGCAGGCGTAGGGAACCATCCCAACTCTGAAAGGTGGCTCCTGTCACTGTGTAATGTTCTCCTTTGCTTTGAAGTAGATCCACACTGTGCTGCAGAGCAAATTCCGTGATCAGCAACGAGTGAAACCCTGCTGCAGTGAACATTCAGAGGCTTTTGTCTCTCCTTGTCATCTTTTTAGTCTTCAGTACCCTCTGTGTAAAACGCTAAGAAAATGTTAACATCTTTACCCCATTAGATACTCATCTTGAGGTGCCTCTCTATGCCTTCATCTGCATCAAAAGCTAAAAGCATCGCATCAGAACTCCTGTTCACTTGTTTCAGCGTTTCCACGAGGGCTGAATAAAGTCTGCAGAAGCTCCGTGGAGGCACACCAGGCACGTTAGGGAGGCAACTCCTGCGTGCTGCAGCTGGCACGTCAGATCTTTGAAGACAGTAGGTGTTCCTGGCATGGCTGGAACAACAGAAAACGCTGTTGATATTTAGTCAAAAGGAAACGTTACTTAAGGCAGGTGCTGCTGCTCCCATGTGTGTGCTGCTTAGCTGTTGCCAGGAGGGTTGTGTGTACATCCAGAGGTGTGCAGGATGGAGGCACACGGGGGCATGTCCATATCAGCTGGACAGAAGATAATGACCTTGCAAAGCAAACATTAGCTGCCGTACAAGGTGTTGGCGCAGTTCTATGTCAGAAGTTCAAGAGGCCTAGAACTGGGGACGCGGGGAAAGGCTGACATCCTTAAGCAGTGTCAGGTGAAACTGGGAAATACGGGGTGTTGTGATGGAGGTGAAACACCACAGGGACTCTACTGGAGCCCTGTTGTTGAGGGAGCCCCTGTGTCCTCTGCAAAACGAGCTGCAAGGGTTACTGTATGGCTGGCCTTATTTGCACCAGTTTGTTTATTCTCTCCTTTACTTAAACCTCTGCTAAAAACTTAAACCTCTGCTAAATGGTGTGATTGTTGTGTGCTTTTGTCTTTCAGCACTTTAGGTTATAAGAGAGTACTTAGAATAAAAAGAGAGAGATAAGATTTCCAAAGGGAATGAGGTGCCTCACTCCTTCAGGCCATGCTATAAATGCCAGTCCAGAAATGAATTGATAGGCTGTGAGAGTCATACCTTCCTGTGGAAAATACACACAGTAAATGATTTTTGCTTTGGGAAGTATTTGCCTCATGCTGATAGGAGTATTAGAGCCAACATATTATCTTCATTTGTTGTAATGCCCATTTGTCTTAATTATTAATGTGGATTTGAGCTGCCATCTTCATTGCATTTAAAAGCAAATCACCCCAGGTTCAGAAGTTCACTGCACATGCCCAAAACTTTTTTTTTCTCAAGAGCTTAAAGCAAACTTCAGTGATCTTAGTCCTGTTCTGCTTGACCAAATACTGACCTTCCTCTGCAGCAGAAAGACATTTAAGCTTGTTTTCTGAAATTAAATCAAATTCTTGTAATCCAATGAGATTTACAACTGCTCAAGTCTAGTCAGATTCATATATGTTTAAAGTGAGACACATTCATATGGTGGTTTGGGGGTTTTTTTGAGATACAGCGTTCAGGATTAAGTTGAAAATCAGTGCGTTTCATAAATGTCATCAGAGTAGGTGTGTAAAAATATTCCAAATATTTCTTAGAACAATATCTACATATTATTTAATAACCATTGCCAAAGGTTTCTCTGTATTCTGCTGTATGCCACATTTTCTGAAAGTCTGTAGCTGTCATGGCTAATAAGTATTCCTTAGTGATTACTGTGACAGTAAGTGAAGCGTGAATATTGAGACTTGCCATATCATGCATGCCAAGTTCCTATATGGCCCAACTGCTGTGAGACAAAACATGCTATTATGTTTTAGACACAAAGCCATATTGTATGAAATTCCATCCTGTCACATGCTGAAGGAGGTGTATTTAAAAATAATATTTTTTTTTTTACCTTTTATGTATTAAATATTTAACAACTGAAGCCCATCAGAAAATTCTGCCTTTGTCCCTTTTGAGGAATCACGATTAAAACTTGTATTAGACAAATTCTTAATGTTCTAAGGAGGACATTTTAAAGAGACTGTTGGGGGGGGGGGGGGGGGAAATAAAAAAAAGAAAGAAATAAAACCAAATGTTCTGATGTTCCAGACCACTGAGATTATGTGCTAAATAGGTTTCTCCAACAATTATGATGTGGCAAATGTAGTTGAAATACATGATGGTACAGTGCATTTTTCAGACGTAAAGGAATAGCTTGTGTTTAAACAAAGCAACAGAATTAGTCATGCATTCCACTAAAGCATCAATTTTAAGACTGACAACCTTAGGACCCCACTTTCATATGCCTTTGAAGTGTCCACTGATTTCCAGAAGTGACCTTTACAGAAAACATGGGCTTTGGAGAATTATTTTTTCACTGCTGTGCAAAACTCTGTAAACAAAGCTAGAACTTTGATGTAGGTCTTTCAAGATAGAGCTGAGCCCAGCTAAAAGTGATGATTTGATCCGTGGGTTACCTGGATCTTCAGCATATATTACACAGGAATTGAGACTTGCTCGTTAGGGTCCCTTCTGAGTTTAAAATCTATAAATGCTTGGGAATATAATAGTAATAATGTAGTAACTGGAATCTTCAAAGCACTGTAGCAACAACTAATGCTACCCCCCTCATACCCACCCTCCCCCCAGCACTGCTTCTTACTTGGAGTATTATCAGGCTAGGAAAATTAAATAACTATAGTAGATTGAACTATTTTGACTGATTCTACAATTAATTTCGCCTTTTTTTTCTATTTATTAATTATAAACCATTAATTATAAACCTGGTTCTAATTTTGACTAATTTATTCACATGTATTTCATTAGTTGATGTGATCATGTTGCAGCACTAGATATTTTTCTTAGGTTTGTAACAAATAATTGGTGCAGGTGGGATTAGGACACAAGACAGGATTTGCAGACTCAATAGTCACTGGCCCATGGAAATTCTGGATGTGTAGAAGAATTGATAGCAATTCTGCCTGAATATTTACTTCTTCTTTTCATTTTATTTGTTAAGAACAGCCTTTTCTTTTGGTATTTGACTGTGTTCTATAATTAACTTTCCTGTAATTTTCACAAAAGTTTAATGAGGCAGTTTCTACAATCTGGTTGTTTAAAGAGTTTAGAATTAACATAATTTATAATCTATTTTATGGGCAATGCCTGTTTCATTCAAGATGCCTTTATTTTGTCATGAATTGAAAAAGAAATGAGAAAAAAAAACCCAATGGCATTAGAAACACTGAGGTTCAGCATCTGTTTAACCTGGAATAACAATTTCAAAATTTTAAATTTAGATGAACAAAAATTGACATTTGCATGAAACATGCTATAGGATTGTTATTTTTAGAGGATAACACCATCTTGTTCAAATATTGCAGTGTTTTGACTGCAGTTTACTGTTTTGGGAAACCAGTGCATTGGAAAATAGGACACTTTGGCATTTTTACCTGAGAAGATCTTCACAGAGCAAAGTCATGGTTGAATTTACAAAGTTACCTACTAATAATAACAGCTCAGTGTCAACAAGATTCATCATCTCTTTTCTGACTGCATATTTGTTTGCATTTTAGTTTTGTGGCTTTGGAAGTTTAGGTAGGTTACTAGAACCAAGCCACATCTTGCTGATTACCACTTTACTCTCTCCCCTCCAAATCAATTATTTTTAGTTTATATTTTCTTAAAATATTCCCAAGCATATATCCTCCAGTAAAAATGTTTTTTTTCAGACTTCCCTAGGTAGCATAGAAAAGACTTACAATATAATGTTTGCATTACATTAACACCTAATGAAGACACCCTCTGCCATGTGAATTTATGAAAAATAAGAAGTCAGGACTTCCCAAAAGACAAATGTCTTATGAAACATAATGCATATATTGTGTATTGAGCATCACTGGATTTTAAAACTTGATACTTCACAAAGTTGTATGAATACTGCTGTTATTTTAAGCTTGGATTTCATGGCCTCAGATAGTAATAACCATTTGTTTCCAGCAGTGTACATTTTCAGTCTGTCAGTATGCTCAAAAAAGTGTAAATAGAAGAATCAAAACAGTTGCTTTCCAGGTACTATGGCACATGATCCCTTGGCATGTTAGTGCATATGTAATATGGTATATTATATGCTCTATATTTGTGAAATTCTATAAATTTTGAGGTATCAACCCAGAAATAATTCAATGACTTTCTAATCTGAGGAATATATTTCCTGAAGTGCTCCCAAAGAGACTTTGTCTTTATCCTAGCTAGTAAGACTTGATGTTTCAGCTGTGCTGACTGCAGATGGAATTAGGAAATTACAGGGTAATGATTTTTTTTTTCAGAAAGACCTTCTTGTTTGTATTTCAGGCTGAGCTATGTGAATCACGCAGAAGATCTAGCCTCCAAACTACTCCAGTGTTTCCCAAAGAACAGATTGTCAGCACAGTCAGCCCTGAGCCATGAGTATTTCAGTGATCTGCCCCCACGGCTATGGGAGTTAACTGATAGTGAGTATAAACACATCTGAATCCATTAAAAAGAGAGATGCTGGTTCCCACAGCTGCATGTGTGTGTGCTGACCCTTACCTGCAGACAGCTTCATGGACATACACAGCCACACAAACAATACACGAGTGCAAATGCCTGTTGAAATTACATAGTTAGCTTTGACACAGGACAAAATGGATTCTTTCTTTCTTTTTTTTTTTTTTTTGCTATCTCTGCTCTGCAGTCTGCAGCCAGCTATCTTTGTATTTGATTATGTGAGCAGCCAAGAGAATTATCTGAATTGTCATAAAGCAAAAAGAAAAATACAATTTACATATTTAGTGCTTTTCACTTTATAACATACATTACTTCTTAACTAGCTGCAGCACACAGGATAAAAATCCAGCAGTGTTTGATTCACAGAATGTCTATTCTAACAGTAACCTTTAAGAAAAGACTCAGCATTTGAAAGTCTGAGAAACACAAAGTAGACAATCAGTTAATTTGCTGAATTAGACTGCAGAAGAAAAGGATGGCAGATGGTATTATTAACTAAGAATAATAATAATACTGAAATGCTTTCAGTATTTGCATACTTCATATTTATTTCTTTTATTGAATGAAATTCATTCCAGTTGATTTAGCAAAAATGTTCCTATCAACTCGTATGCTGCCAATTATCTCTTTAATAATTGTAACTCATTTATATTTGTACAAGTACATGTCTTTTTCCAGTATTAAAAGCACACTACTATTTATTCTGGGGAAAAAATTTATAATGCATGACATTTTTGATCCAGAGAAGGTTCTGTTATTAACAATAGGTTTCTTAGGTGAATAACAATCATCATTTAACTTTGAGTCAGTATGATGAAGAGAAGCATGCTTGGATTAGAAAAGTAGATGTTATTTTCTGCTTTCAAGAATACATCCATTAGCAAAAGATAGAAATCCAGTAGTCCAAGGCAGAAAGTTGAGACATCCAGCAATGTCACGTGTGTGTAACTATTGGCTAATTTGAAAGCTTGCTTGTGAAAACTGAGCTTTCTTTCTCAATGTTAATGCACAATAGATTCTGTTTACATCAGTGTCAGTATGAAAGCTTTTATCTTCCAAAGGTTTATCTTTTCCATCCTCAACAGCTGTCCAAGTACCCTACACCCTACTCTGCACTCTCCATTTGTAGAATGTGAGCATTAAAATCAAACTCACACCATTAATTTTTGTCCATCATAAGCTCTGTCACAGACTGTGTCTTTCCTCTGCAAAAAGATTCCGTTTCCTTCTCTGCCATGCTGACCCACCACTGTTTGCTGACTGTGGTACTTTATAAGATGAAAATTTGAAGGAGGCAGTGTAAATTAGGTGTGCTACTGAAAGTCTGCCTTTGCTGAAACTGATGCAAAGGCATTAATTTCTTCAGGACTAATGAAACATCAAGAATGCCAGTTCATTTATCCCTTTTCCACTAAACGGAAAACAAAAATCACTGGTGGTGACATCTCAATCCTTCTGACTGTGTGATTTAGTCTAGCCAGGATTTTGAGTTCTGAATTCTGCAGTAGTACTTTTCTGTTAATATGGACTTATTACCCACTTGCCACTTAGTTTATCAGTCAATGGTTAAATCCAGTTCTATCAGTGAAGTAAATGCCTACACATTATCACTCTGCAGCAGGCTGCCAACAGAGACAGTCTTGTCCTAGTCATTAACAAGCACAATGTATGCAGAACACCAGAGGGGAATTAAAACCACAAAAAATACCTCAGGGTGGTATTTTTAATATGAGAATTTAATTTGTAATTTCACAGATTAAGAATTTTGGCTGCATTAATCCTTTTATCAGCTCACAGCAGGTTATTTGCAGAAGCATAACCATAAGGCGATATTCATTGGCAGAAACACGTCTTTGCATAACGTTAAACATCAGGAGCAGTGAAACCTTTTGAAGGGGGGAGAATAAAGATGAAAAATCATTATATTTTAAAGCAAGGTTCTTCTAAATGCCTCCAGTAAAATTTTGAGTTACAGAAAGACTATTTCTGTGTCTAGTAGATAATCATTATGAAGCATAAATCCAGATGCAATAAAGGACAATCCCAGTATCAAATACAACAATCATTTCTATTTAGTGTGGCTTGGCTATACTTGTAAACATATTTACAAAACAAAGAAGTCATAGAAGTAATTTACTTTGGAGAGTTGGGAAATTGTTTACTGTGTAGTGAAACTACCAGTGTTTGTGATTCTAGTTCTATGGGATAAAATTTCATATTGGGAAACGCTATTGATAGGTAATTAAGTGTTGTTATGAACCCATTTGAATTTCATGCACGAGTGTGTATACACACTACTGCTTCCTAATCAAGATGTCACAGTAATTTTGAAAATCTCTGTAGTGAATAGTTTTCATCATGCAATATATTTTGTCCAGTTTGGTCCTAGTACTGAATTGCAAATTTGGTGATCTAGTACCAAAACCCAAGCAAAGACAGGTGAGGAGAAGCAAAAGAGAGGAGGAGAAAAAAATCACTTCTTTTTCTTCCCATCAGAAAAAACTGCTTCTTTGGAACCACAGTATTTCTCAAAAGTATGGTGACTCTGCATACATTGAAAAAGTATTTATGTAGAATATATACCATTCATAACGTATGTTACTAAGGATAGCAGAATATCAAATGCAAGCTGAGATGTTAATAATACAGTGTGAAGATCTCGTGCACAAAACTATAGCCCGGTCTTCTAAAGATATAAAGATGAAAGAGTAGCTCCAAAAACTTAGAGCTGATTAGTTCTTTAAACAGTCTACTAACATTTCCTCATGCAATCATGCAGTGGCAGCTTCCGATGATATTTTTATATCGACATTTGTTCTCTGAAGGTATTAAAAGTCAGTTATTTTTTCCCAACCAGTTTGAAGCATCCTAATTAAAAATGAGTTTTCATATCATCGATGTGTGAGTGAGTCATTGACCATCTGCAGTTTGATCCCTGTGATTCATGTCATCATGTCTTCTAATGATTAGTTACCTGGTGTTACAGGGGTTTTCTAGCTTATACAGAAGGGGGTTGTTTTATGTAAGAGCTTTTTGGGTTGTGATGTTTTTAATAAGCCTAGTTGTCTATAACAATTAATAAAATGGAGTCAAACAAAATAGCTCAGTTCTACTGTCATCAAGATTCTGAAGATGTAATACATGATGTCTGAAAAACCTTGCTGTGTTTTATCACATTCTTAATTTCTAAATGCTCTCAGAACAGAAATGGAAAATATTAATTATATAGTGGTGTACAAGACAAGTAAACACACACAACCTAGAAACAGTTTGTTTGGAAGATGCATGCAGCTAAGTATGTTTGCATTATACAGCTTCCATCATAATGCATGTGTCTCCTTTCCATTCACAATTTTTACAGTGCTTGCTTGCATGAATAGGTGACACACATAAAAGCTGTATACATTTAGTGTTGTTTGCCATATATGTTAACTAATTATTTTTAAATTACTACTTCTGTGTTAAAAAATCAATTTCTGAACTGATACTCTTTTTTGCAGTGTCTTCTATTTTTACTGTACTGAATGTAAGATTACAGCCAGAGACTGGAGAAAGTGTGAGAGTCTTTGGAAAGAACAATAGTTATGGCAAAGGTGTATCAAACAGCAAGCATTGAAGAATACCTATGTTCACAACTGATAATGCAGGTAAGACATGATTATTGGAAGAAATATCGTTGAAACTATACTTTACTTCTTTTTAGAGAGAAAAAAAAACAAAACAAAATCCCACTGCATGTTCTTAAATTGCTCATGTTCAGGCAGAACATGAGCAATTTTTGCAGCACAAAGGTCAATGTGAGGAGTGCCACAGGGCCAGGATGTGTCACTGATGAGATCATAGATTCATAGATTCAGAATTCTGTCACCCTCACTGTGAAAAAGTTTTTCCTTGTGTTGACCCTAAACCTCTTGTGCTCCAACTTGCACCCATTGCCTCTCGTCCTGTCATTGGATGACATTGAGAAAAGTCTGGCTCCATCCTCTCTACACTCACCCTTTACATATTGATAGACATTAATGAGGTTCCCCCTCAGTCTCCTCCAGGCTAAAGAGCCCCAG
>VYZU01020441.1:2703-41230 GCA_013401355.1 Ceyx cyanopectus | reverse complement strand
TATCAGATTAGACAAGCATGATTTCCCCTTACGGAATCCATGTTGACTACTTGTGAGAAGCCTCCTTTCCTCCAGATGCTTAGAGATGGCAGCAAGGCCAAGCTGTTCCATCACCTTTCCAGGGATGGAGGTGAGGCTGACGGGCCTGTAGTTACCCGGGTCCTCCTTTTTGCCCTTTTTAAAGACTGGGACAACATTGGCCTTTCTCCAGTCCTCAGGCAGTTGGTGCCAGCAGATTAAACACGAGGTTTAATTTGGACTTATATTTTTTTTTCCCTATTAAGATATGGAGAGGTGAAATTCCTCTTGCCAGTTCTGTTAAATTTTTGAGGCAAGAACAAGAAATTTTTTGTTTAGTCCATTTGGTAGCCTTGATAGCAGAAGGACATTCTTGATAGAGGCAGAGGTGCTCTAATCAGAGGTGCACTGTATCACCGAATCTCCTAGAACTGGGTTTGTTCTTGGATGGCTTTCATTCAGTAGCCCATCTTTTTTACCATAGTTACTCAGCAGTGAAATATTGTATAATATGACTTTGTGTATTCTAAGAATAGAACAGAACATGGAAAGGACAGGTGAGTAAAGAGGCTACTTACCAGATTACAGTAAGAGAATAGTGATGGTTATATCATGGCATTAACTCTCTTCTGTCCATATGCATCACCCAGTGTTTGTTCAGTGAGATCTATCACTTGACATACTCTTCCAGATTAGTAGTATTCCTTTATACATCTGCTTTGCTTATTATGCTTCTGTGAATAGTTTCATACCACAGTGTTTCACAGAATACCCAAAGTGCAGACCCATTTAATTCAAAAACCCAGGTCTGCCTTTGTTTCTTTTTGAAAGTCATGGTTGCATGCTGAGTCCATTATAGCAGCTTGTTATGAAAGTTCACATGCTGCTCATGTGCCTCTTCAAAGGTACAGTTTCATATATAGTTGATATTTTTGTTAAGTCTGTATTTCGCTGTCTGCTTATTACAGTATCAGATATAACTTTAATGAATTATATTCAGTTTTACTGTTGTATGTTTTTATTTATTTTAATTATTTTTTTTTAATACAGTATTGTTATGGAGTCTGCCTGATAGGTAGCAGCTACTGAAAAACTGAAATGAATTGATTTTGGTCTTGACAGCCTGCCCCAATTTTTGCATGTGCTATTTGCAAGCAAACCATTTAAGATTTTCTACTGTCAGAAATGAGGCTGCTTCAGAGCAGTCTGTTTACATCTTTATTGACAAGCTAATCCCCACTTTTTCCTGAGGCTGTGTCCCTGCAGACATCTCTTCAACCTTGTCTGTTCTAACATGACATATTATCCATCTAAAGTAAATTTAGAATGTGCCCATCTGTGCTAAAGACCTTTTATTTGGATGCTTACATGCAGAAACTCATTTCTCATCTACAGAATCTCCTTTCTGTTGCTTCCAAACAAATGTATTTTTTTCATTTATACAGCATATAATAGCGAGTTTGTATTTGCAAATGAGCATGTGAAATAGCACAAAAGAGAACCATTTGATCTTTCTTACTGAATGTCTTATTTAAGCAGATATAGATGACTTTACAACGTTCTATGTAGACAGAGAGAGCCATGTGTATCTTTGATGTACACTGCACTGTTATGCCTGTTCAACCACAGCTTAAATACAGAATAGCACCTTTTTTGTGTAAGATCTGGAGCCACTCAGCAAATGTGAGGTTGGGATTTTTTTACAGTATTGATTACAGCTTTCCATTGTGCCTTGGGACTTTCTTGTTTTAGATGTTTACACTGCAGCAACACACCAATTCCTGGCTGTAGCATTTGACTTCTATAAGATGGGTAGCTGCAGATAATACTGGAAGAGTATTAGTACCACAGAGAAGTCCCCTCTACTTGTACAATGTAGAGAGCTGGAGATCAATGAGCTGAAACTAGAATAGTAAGGGAGGCAGAAGAAATGTGGACATGGATATTGGACCTGGATGAGGAATTGTCAGTGTGGGTGGAAACCTTTAAAGAGATGAGACCACCAAGCTAGAGGAAATAAGAGTCAGTGTGAAAGCAGCTGCACAAAAAGACTGCAGTTTTGAAAAGGAGGTCTGGTGAAGGCTTAATCTGAATAGCAGGTGGCTATGATTTTAAGCAGTAGAGCAGTGACTGGCAAGTAGGATGTTCAGTCATGAATATGGATGAGTTACGAGCTGAGTCAGTTGTTCTGGCAGAAGACTAGGGTTGCAGGAAGCAGGACAGTAGCATTAAGGAAGGGGTATTTATTGCAAGATGCTCATTGATAAGTTTCCATTCACAAGACTCAGGGAAGCAAAAAGATGCATGAAAAGCAAGAAGAAAGATGACAGTAGCTCTCCAGGTCCATGAAGTTAACAGATAAGTGAGACAGAGTTAGAGAGATGGTGGCAAACATTACAAGCTGTTAAAATGTCAATGAGCACTATTGGATAACATCACAGTCAGTGGGGATAAAGGAAAAGTAAAAGGTGCCAATATTGCAGTGAAATAGATTGGATTATGAAAAAAACAGGCAAACAATTACTTACACATTGTCTCCTGAACAAGGCACATATGTGTTTTACCCATCTTCTTGAATTGACTTTATGCATATATAGAGTTGGTAGGAAAGTTAGGAAGTATTTTGAAGTATTCCAATAGCCATTGGGAAGCTGTGAAAGATAAAAATTAGTAGATATTTGCTCTTTAAATCCTCCAATGTGTGTGGAGGGGAATAGTCCTGGTTTTTATATATTGTATATTATTTTATACATTTATAAATTGTAAAGGATTTTATTAGAAGACATACAAAACCCCAACAAGGAATAATCTTCAACCACCTCCCGAACCTCGATGGTGCTGAAGAAAATTCTGCTTATATGTCTAGTGTCAGGTCCTTCATTCCAAGTGTTCTTAATTTCCTTTTTCCAGGGCAGAATAGGAAACAAAAATGAGATTCCCAACAAAGAAGCTATGCCAAATCTTGCTGTGATCATGTATGAAATTATCACCTCCTGCTGTTCTCTCCACATGCTTGGCAGATGTTACTGCCCTAATAGTGCATTCACTGAATTAAATCCACCTTTCTATAGGGTTTGGAAAGCAAAGAGATTGGGCTTTGCTCAGGAATGGCTGAGACATGGGCAAACATCATCATCTGTCAACTTTGGAAGCAGCAATTTGTGTCAGATGGCTGAAGGACAGGAGCTAGAGGCAGCAAATTTGTAAATGGCTCCATCATCATTTGTTAGAGCTCATCTGCTGCCTCAGAAATAGCTACAAGGAGCATCTGAAGGAATTGGTGCATCTCTAAGAATTTCTATTGCCTTTAAAATATTGTAGTTCTTCAGCTCCCTGTCTGCAGCATAGCTGCTTACAAATCAAAAAAAAACCAACCTCCTTGAAATAGCAGCAACCTAGGACATGTTTCTGAAAACCTGAATAATCCCTGTCAGGCTCAGACTACTAATAGGGTCTTTGTGGCCTACAGTGTGCCATTGTCTTTGGCTCCGAGAGAGACAACACATTCTGTCGGTGCCCATGGGGAAAGAGCTGACATTTGAAGTTACCAAGGTCAATGTTGAGACTGCTCTCTCCTGGAGAAAATTAGCAGAGATGTGATAATGAGAAGACTCTGTCAACAATGAATTAGACAAGGCCTTTGGGGGACAAAGGAAAAAAAATCTTTTGGCCATATCGATGCATCTTTAAAGCTGTGTGATAAAGCAAAACATTTTTATTTTGTGCCTGATAGTTTTTGCTGGTATTTTTTTTCCCATGGGAAGGAAGCAACTCTGGGGAAACATTCCCCATCTTTACACAGATTGTTGTAAAGCCCATCTCTACAGAAACTGTTCTATTGAGACAAGAACGGACCATAAGAAACTCTGAGCTGTGTTTTCCTTTGGCCAGTGGAATACATGGCTAGAGCTTGTTCCTCTCTGGATAAGGATGAGTCAAATTGTAACTGAAAAGACATTGAAAGGCATTACCTGATACCATATAGCATTCAATGTTTGCTCATGGTGATTTATAATTCCCACTTGCTATTGGTGGACCAGAGACATGAGATGTGTTTCTGGCCTATTGTCTGCTTCCCAGAGCCAGCAGGGACAGCTTCATTCAGGACAGTAACACCATATGCTTTTAAAGTATTTAACCTGCATTACCATAATGAGATCCCCTGGCTTTCTAAACCTCTTTGACAATTCATTGGAGCAAAACAAAAAGTGGTCTTTATTTGTATTGCTTTTCCACAAGCACATGCGTCCGAGCAAGCCTGAATTTCAATCACGGGATGCTGAGTTCTTTCTTCTGTGTCCATTTAAGCCAGCAACTGACACCAGCCAGCCAGCTGAAAGGATGATGGTGTCATTTGGGTCAGCTCAGCTGTGTAAAACAGAATAAAGCTGAAGAGGTGACAGTAACCACTGCACTGGGGAAAACATGCTCAGCAACACAGAATCATTATGTAAAACTACATTTTTCTCTTTGCTAGCTAGAGACTTGTCTGCTTGTTGCAATCCCCATGCAAATACTTAAATTTTTGTTTGTCATCTGCAGTTTTACATTTACAAATTGTGCAAGAGTGCCTCTTTGTCACTATTGTGTGGGAACACAATTTTTGCCTGCCTTGCCCTAGTTGGGCCACAGGGAAGCAGTGGTCCAGCAGTGTATGTGTCCAGCAGTCAATATTGAAAAGTCATTCACTACTTTCCTGCATTTACTCTGTCCTGCCTGGGTATCTTAGTGTCACTGAATCACCATGGAAAACCACATACCATGCTCCTAAGTCTTCATCTGTCCAGCTTCAAGGGATAAAACTGTAGTAATTACAGTGGAGAGAGAGCTGTGTAAAAGAAAATCTGGACTGACTTTATATTGTATGTCAGCCGTATTTTGTCATTTAATCAAAAGCTGCATATAGCCTGTAGTGCTATATAGGTGGAGAAAACACGCTTGAAATTCAGTGTAAACCTGACTTGGAAGAGAAAAGCAAAGCTATAAAAGCACAGCAGTTAATGGGTTCATTTTTTAAATGTGCTTCTGTTTTTTTTAATAGATGGATTCAAATAGATGTGGACAACAGTCATTGTGCTGCTGTAGTTGAAAAGATGGAGGCCTAAGCACTGAAGATGGGAGGTTTAACTTTCTCTTGCATCTTTTAGTGCTAGACAATGTCTATATATGAATGTTGAGGGTCAGTTTAATTATTTAACTAATACTGGCTTTGCATAAATTGGCTTTTGTGAAGAGGCTAATAAGATGCAGTTGTGGTGGGCAGCTGAAAGCAATTTGGGTTTGAGTTCAGTAATGACAGTACTAAGCAGACTTGAAATTGTAACATCAATTTTGTAAAATGTTAAATTAGTATTAAGCTGTGAAAGATAACTGCAGAGTCCAAGGTATTTTTTGGCTCTCTAATACATCTAGTATTAGTGCATTATTTTAATATGTTAACAACATAATGGTTTACGAGACTGTTCCAGCTGTGCTTTACTTAATATCAAAGAATAAGATCACCACACTGATAGAATATGCCCTAAATTTAACACACAAGGGAAATACTCCACGCATTGGACTACATTCTTCTCTTGGTATCTAAGAATTTATGATCTTGTTCCTGTTAATCAAAACTGAGAGTTATAGACTGATTTTTCCCTCTATTCAACTATAAATAAAATCCCCTTGAATTCACTAGACTCTACACAGAGGGTGAAATAGACCGAGCAAAGAGCTGGCAAGTGCAAGGCTGTCTTCATATAAATCACCCATTTCACTGAAGTGACTCATGAGGACTGAGGATGGAGCAACTGTTCATACAGAAGTCCATCAGGTCCCCCAGTATTCCACAGTAATGGGAACCCACCATCTGGCCAAGGAGTTCACAGGACTGAAGAATGTGCTGGGCAGTGTCTCCGTGTCAGGACTGTCATAGCTTGCATTGTCTGCTCTCATGTGAAATACACTGACAGGTACCTAAGTGTACTCAGTGGAATATGTAGTCTCATGGCTTTTGTGGTAAGAACACTTCTTCAGAGTTGGTAATCTGATGCACAGAGGAGGTATGGAAAGCAAATCTACGAAGGATGCCTTGTGGTCTCACTAAGTGATCTGAACACCAGTGCTGAAAGCCTGTCCAATCCACAGACCAAAAGACCAAGACAGCCTCTATGCCTGGAAATAAGTAGATGGAAATAAGTAAGCCTGAACTGTATTTCCAAAGTCATAGACAGGATTGTGGGAGGTGGGATAGTTTGGGAGTTTCTTTAGGGATTAAGGAAGAAACAGGAAAGAAAGGAAGACAGAGAAGGGAGGACTTAATATATATTGTTATATACTGTACTTGGTAGGACAAGTATTTCAAACCTCCATAGCTAGGAGACATGGATGTCTTCCTTGAATTTATATACTCCATGTTATTCTTTGTGAATTAATGGCTACGTGCTTGTCTTTTTTTTTAAGTTGCACTATTTCTATTGCAATTGCAAATCAGCTGCGAAGCTGGCAGAACACAAAGGAAGCATTGCTACTGTCACAGATAACTTTTGTCAAGGGACAATACCATATTTTCTTGTACCATTGCACAGTCTGGAGCCTATTCTCAGTCAATTTCTAATGCATGATAGCTTGCCTTCAGCACTGTGAAGATTGCTTTTCAAATAACTTTAGTGTAGACCTTTTAATTTAACAGTCACTTATGCTGTAGGAAAGATATTAGTGATATTTGCATTAATGCACGTGCTCAGTTGCAGTGCTGTTTATCTTTCCAGTTTGTTTGCTCCTAAATTTAGGAGACAGGAGGTGGAATCCTCCATGCCAGAAGTTGACCGTATTGTCATATTTATATTAGGATAGCAAGCGATTCTCACTAGACAGTCTTTGTGGCCCATTGATGCTTTAAGAAGTGTCTAAGCATGAAAGGCTGTTTGAGTTGCAGTGGGCTGAGAGTCTTGGCTGACATTTTGAATGCATAGAGGACAATGTATAAATGACAATGACTGGGGAGGGAGGCAAAAGCAGGTCTCAACTCTCCCTATTCTCCCATGGACAGTCACCTCTCCTTTAGGATTATTTCCTCACGTGACTGCTCAGTCTTTGTCTAAGAGGAAAAGTGGAACCACTGAAGGGGAGAAACTGAGGTTTCCAGACAAAGCAGGGGCTTCCAGCACTGACACATGACCCATAACCCAGAGAGACAGCAAAGCTAATGAAAGGCATTGCCTCTCAGGCATTTGTTTGCAGCATTCAGAATTAATGGAACATTTTACTTGTAGCCAAATTGTAATAAAAAAAAAAAAAAAAAAGAATTTTAGTAATGCCATATACCAGAATAGTTTCCATGGAAAGTGAGCTTTTTGTTGCTATTTTGAGGTTGTAGTTTACTTCACTTGATTTTCTACAAAACAAAGAAACTAAACCAACTACAGCAACATTGGCTCTGAAGGCAACACCCATTAAAGTAATGTGCACTGAATACTCCTAGCTGTGGGAAGATTCATGCCTAAAAATGAAGCAATATTTACAACTCAGTTAATAAAAATACTTTCATTTATTCTGCTCCATAAACTGCAATGAGGGTAGATGGGTTTCCCACATGCTGATATTGCTAATTGCTATGAAAAGTATGAAAAGGAAACCCCCAAAATATCAGGAAAAAGTACTAAATTCTCTGATAAAAATATATTCTATAGAAGAATAACACTGAAACTGCATCCTTGGCATATTTTAAGAAGTGGAAACAGAATTATGTATTTCCTTAATTTTGTGGCTTTGTTATAAATTATTAATATTGTTTTGGACCTTATATGTATTTTTAATTAGTAATTATGGGTGATCATTCTCTGCCATTGGTACCTAGCTATTAATTCTGTACAGCTGTTTCTGTAAACATCTTTTGACATTAATTGTGCGTTATCTTTTCTGGAATGTATATTATAACAATACAGTCACAGCAGGCAATATCATTGTATAAGCCTTTTTATTTGTTTTCTCCCTGAAATTTTTATTGTACAATTGTTTTTAATATCTCTCTTCTTCAGTATGTGCATGGCATGTGTATTAAAATCTGGTTAACTTACAGGTCACCTGCTAAGTTTGATTAAGAACAAAACTAGTTATCTGAAGGAAAAAAAAAAAGTCTACGCAACTAAATCTGTCCTTGTGTACTTGAAAGATTCAGCATTAAGTAGTCTGTCACATCACATATTGAACAAAATCAAAACAACTGAGTCATTATCATGACTCCGCTTGGTTTCAGCCCACAGTCACATCTAGGCTATGTAGACACTGTATTTCTGTTTTATGTATCTGTACAGACACTTGTAAATACAGAAATGTTGCCAGCATTTAAATTAGGTTAAAAATGCTATTTATGGCTTGCATCAACAACAATGAATTCATAATCATCTGTAGGTGAAGACATTAATTTAACAATCTTGCAGCTCCTAATTAATTCTGTAAAGAATGCCATTTGGCAGAGCAGAATTATGAGGTTTGCACGTTGATGGTGGCAGAGAAAATTCTGTTTTCTCTTTATATGATAAAAATTAACTTGAGTTCTTCAGAAAATGGCACATCTCAGAGGTATTGCTCTCAAAATGAGCTCAGGGTGGAAAGAAATCAGTAATTACAGCATCAGGCATTCAGTTCTGTCCTGATTTTCCCACCAGTTTGTCAATGTTTCAGCTGCCTCGGAGACTGGAAGTGCTCTCATTAGGTGTCTGCAGAGGCAGCCTGCCTGCCTGCTCCATCACTCTTCACTGGCTCGCTCCCCCACTCGGTCTCCCTGTCCCCCACCCCCCTCCTGCCTTGGGAGTGACTGTGAAGATCATTTGCTGGCGTGATTGGCAGGTCAGAGGATTCAATCAGATGAGTTCCTCTTAGTGCAGGTCAAAAAGGCTAGTTAGCAGGAGCTGTCGAAAAATGCCAGCAGCATTCGAAATGGGAAATGTCATGACTTCCAGGCAGGGGGTGCCACCTGGAACAGAAAGACCCCAGCTCATTAGCAAGTTACAGGATGCAAGCTTAACTGGAGGGAGCAGAGGAGGAAAGATAATACCCAATAGGGAAAATTATTGTGAAGTGGAATTGATTTCATGTATAATTTGTTTATCACTAGAGGGAACAAATGCTGTCCTCCTGACATGTGCGGAGGAGTGTGGACTATGAATGAAGCAACTTAGCATAATCTTCAGATTGAGTTTTGGATTTAAAGAATGCCAACTTCTTTCTTCCCGGCCGTGGAAATGATCAGGTCGTGTTGTATTAATTAAACCCGACATACTCTCAAATGGTTTATCTGGGCAATTTTGGCAATTTAACAGAATGTGGTAAATACGAGCTTGCATTCATTATTAACAAGGGGCAGCGTATTGTTTTCTGGATGCAATGAGGGTTTTTTGCCAGCTGCTGTTGTAAAAAGACATGTTTCTGTTGCAAGTTGAATTATAACAGAGCTCATTTTTAATGCTTAATCAGACTGCATAAAATCAGAATGCAGTTTCAGCTGCATGATACAATTTCATTTCCAGGAAAAAACTAAATACCCTTAGAAAGTACGGATTTAAAAATAAATAAAATGTTTAGGTTTTGTGTATAAAATTTAATCTGAAGACTGCAGGGTCTGCTGCTTGCCATGGACTGATATAAAATATCAGCATTACAAAATGTTTAGTCTTCTCCAAGACATTCTGCAGTGTTAAAATTGCAGGCAAAAGCTTTATCCCAGGCAGTTTAACTAGCTCCTGGCTATTAATGTTGCTAACCATTAATTTGCTTCACTGGTCTGTACTTTCATATGAAAAATGTGTTGCACATCAGTAGAAATGAACTCAATTGATTTTCTGGTCACACTCTCCTTGCCTCCCCCCATTTTTGTGGTTTGGTGGTTTTTTTTGTTGTTTTGGGTTTTTTTTTTCACAAATATTAATAGGAAAATAAGATGAGATCATGATACCTTCCAGAGTCTTTTATCATGGTATGTTTGTGAGGCTTTGAGTCTGGCTCTACTCCTCCTGAAGACAGTGGGAGAATGCTGTAGACTTCCATGGGAATAGGGCTGGCTCCATAATTATCAAAACTAACGTAGACACAACAATACCATCTCAGGCTGAGTAAATGTGATTTAAAGGCTGCAAGCTGCTCCTGAAGAACTGTTTTGCAAACTGTATCTCTTCATGTTAGGGAATTTTGTCTTTTATATATTAAACATATACTTCTGTCAGAAGTTTGCAGCTCATGCTTATTGTTAGTTGAATGCTAAGGAATGTTTTCTTAGTGTTCAGATCCTTGGGGTTTTTTTTCAGCTTTCATTTTCTTCCATCCATCAAAGCTTTAAAGTTGGTAATAGAGTAGCCAGCATTTGCTTTATTGAGTAACCACAGGCCGTTGAATTTCTTTTTCTCAACCTAAAGTGAATCAGAATCAGATTTTTTAAAAGGACTTTCTTAATCAAAATATTTGTACAGAGACTTAGAGATGAGTGTTTTCTGTTTTGTATTTCATATAAAAAGCTCAGCATTAACAGTCTGCCAGTTTGCCAAAAAAGAGTTACTAAAGCACTGTAGACATAGGCATTCTTTACCTTTCAGATAACTTTTTAGTACAAAGTTCTTTCAGATAGGCACTGTGAATATTGCCTGCCATAGTCTGAGCTAATGAATGCACAGCCTCAGTTCTTTGTAAAGTTCAGTAAAGAGAGCAGAATATTGGAATAAAATTATCTTCTATGCAACTTCTATGGGAGAATTTTTCCCACCTTTGGTAGCAATCCAGACACCCAACTACTATTGAAGTAAAAAACTGGAAATCAGTTTGAAAAGTTCAGGAGGTATTCTTTAGTCAATGTCTGCTCTGGTGCTTTGTTTGGGGAAGTGATACACATTTCAATTATCTGAATGGAATTTGAAAATTAGACTTCTATTGGGAAAAGAGCAAGCTGTCTGGGAAATCTCCAAGTCCATTAGCTCAATGGAGTAAAGAGAAGGATCAGCAAGTACTGGACAAACCTGCCAGTCTTTAACCCTGAGATATATTTGAAGGACCTGTGGTGGCTATCAGCATCTGGCAGCAGCTGCTTGGATATGAGCAGAAGGATGTTTTGGCTAGGAAATCAGGCAAGTGCAGATAAGGTCTTTCCTAGGACTGTGTGTGACACAGGCTAGTGACCCTTGCTTGTCCTAGGTTCATGATCAAATAAGTTATCACTCAGAATTACAAAAAAAAGTTAAATATTGTCCACATATCTACATTTTCTGGCAAGTAAAAGAAGTGTAGCCTGAAAAATAGAAAAATCAATTTAACAATTACTTCTAATTTATTTTTTTAACCAGACACCTGATTTTTCAAAACTTAGTGTTTTCTTAGCTTTTAGGAACTTTATAATCCAAATGAAGAA
Organism: Ceyx cyanopectus; assembly: GCA_013401355.1. NCBI lineage: Eukaryota > Metazoa > Chordata > Aves > Coraciiformes > Alcedinidae > Ceyx > Ceyx cyanopectus. The sequence continues at coordinate 29,835 of VYZU01020441.1, read as the reverse complement.
ACACATCCAGGAAGGAATTAGTAAATGCTTTACTGTCTCTCAAACCTACTATTGCTGCAGTTGTTTGTCATTCACTCAAATCCTGACTTTTCCATCCTAAATGAATCCTTTCTTGTTCCTTGACTCTCTAGGGAAGATCAGGCAGGAGCAGTGAATGGGAGAATTGCATATTCATTATCTGATTTGTCTATCTTTTCTCCCCCAAATTTCTGAGCAGTCACTGGAACTTGCTAGTCTACATTCTGTGAAGTCATCTATCTTTCTGAATCACTAAAAAGCCAGGAAGAAACTCTAACATATTCCATATCAGCGACTCCTTTTGTCGTTACCTGTGTGTAAAAACTCTTGCTGTATGAATTGCCTTTGCCTTTTTTGGGGAGGATGTGTAGAGAGTGTTGGAAAAAGCCAGTGAGGCCTGAGGTCATCTAAACAACTCTATGTAATGTGAGTAGCTGTTGATGAAATGTGGTTCAATCACTAACATTTCAATGTTTTTGTTTATGTATGATATTTGAAATTAACTAGGGCAGTATAAAATAAGAAATTGAACCTGTGATTGGGGCATGTCATTTTTTTACTGTGTGTCTGTAGTCCTTGACTTTGAAATAATTCATTTTTTAATCTTCTTTTCCATCTGTGTTGTTAACCGTGGGCTGCAGTAAACTGATAACTCTCTCTGAAAATCCTTTTCTAAGGCTTTGTCTCGCTAGTTTTTCTCTTTCTGTTTTGTTTGTTTGTTTACTAACTCCTACCCCTACATTAAATATTCCACAAGCTATTTACATATATTACTAAATCTTTAAGGAAATACGTTTAGATAGATTAAGGCACATTGAAGTGGTTTTTTTTACCTGACCTTGTCAAAATCCTGCACCAGGAACTTTATACATAAGTCTTGATTTTGATTTTCTTAGCAGTTGGATCATTCCTTTTGGGTCATTAACCCTTGACATATTTCCTCAGGGAACTTAACAGCATAGATACTTTATGAATTTTCAAGTCCTGGACTTGCTTTCTTGTCCAATCTGTATTACTCACTGCCCAAAATCTCCAAAGCCCACACTTTTCTGGGAAACTAAAGTACCAGCTTGTGTGATATTGAAAGTAGGAGCATTACTAATAAGTCATAGTGTTGCTTATGACATAGACAGCAGAACACAGTCATCTCTCCTTCTTCCAGACTCCTAAATGTAGGGTGGAGAAACCACAGCACACCTGGGGATTTGGAAAGATGTTTGAAATGTGCCTCTGTGGAGCAGAGTGATTTAGAAATCTAATTCTCCTTCTGTGAGTTACTGTGGAAGGCAGAGAGTAAACACAGTTCAGCCTGGATGCCTAAGTCCTTATAGAAGCATAAGGCTGCTCCAGAGTGGCAGAATAGTGTGGGCAAAAAAAGCAGAAGCTCCACCAGGTGAAATTTGCAAAGCTTCTTATCTCTGTGGGATTTCTCACCTATTATATTTGTGTGAAAACAAGCATAGTTTCTTCCCAGCATTGTGGAAGCATCAACATTTTCAGTTCATGTCTATTGTGAGAAGGTGGATATTCTGAATATCTGTTGTTAATCCACTGTCTTGTGATCACAGTAAAAAAAACCCAAAACAGTTAAACAAACACCACCACCCCCTTAAACCTCCTCCCCTAAGAAAACAGAAATTCCAGACCATGATGATAAAATAGTTCGTTAAGATTTCCAGCTACAGCTTGTGAACCTGGCTCTTAGCGTTTTTTTGCCTGCTGTGTAGAGGGCTGGATCCATCACACCGTGTCCTTGGGAGAACCCCACAGCATGCAGGGGGCCATGGTCTGTGTGTGTGTTGTGGGAAGTGGGGAGAGCAGTGTGTGAAGTGCATTACATCTGCATGACTTTTAGATTTTAGGTTGATCAAATACATATACTCTGGCACTAATGGAAACAAAGATCACTTATCACTCTATCCAAGGAATCAGAAGTGTCTGTCCACCACTCCCTGTTACCAAAATATGATACCCATCGTTCTGCGTAGAAGACATTGTAATATTCTACTCATTTCATTTTTCTTTACTCATCTTAACTGCTCAGTGCTGCCATAGGATCCTGTATCCTATGGCAAACTTTGCCTTTTGAACTGCCTACATCCCAGTTTTCTGCAGCTCCCTATTTACACCATCAGTCCTTTTCTTTGCTCTAAATGTTTTGAGGGAGGAGGAAAAGCAAGAAAATATTTTTATTTTATTTTTAAAGGGGGGGGGTGGGGGGAGAAAATGACTGCAGTGGAAAAATGAAAGTTGAAAAGAAAACCAGAATGAATGCTCCACTTGTTGGCTTTTAGCACAATTACCATACCTTAGGAAATATGCAGAGAATAGTTAATTATGACTAAACGAGCTCCTTTTAGACTTCATGGCAGGCCCCAGCATCCAACTGTCAGTGCTGTGAAAGACTGAATTGGAAGGCTGGTCTCCCTGTCAGCCAGTGGGATGGTCTGCCGGAGTAAAATAGACAGTGAAAAGATAGCTGGGCTAGAGTAGCCTCAGCAAGGGAAACACGGATGGCATTTGCATACTTTCCTGCAAAGGGACTTTAATCCGAAGAAAGGAGATGTCGGTATTGTCAGCCAAGGCTTTGTTCAGGGTGAAGAGCAGAAGAAAATCTGATGAAGGGGCCTTTCCGAAGCCTTTACTCACAGACTGGAGGTTGTTCTAGTAAAGTTATGTACTTTGGGATTGTTTACACACTATTGTCTGTTTGAAGATCTTCTAAACTGAAAGACTCAGTGTTCCTCTCTGCTAACAAAAAAGCAGAGAATTTGTATGTTAAAAACAACTTGCACTGCAAAACCGAACAAGTTCTTTTCATTATCAGCACAAAATACCCTAAAGTTCCTTTTTTGGTGTATAAAAAGTTCTCTGATACTTCTCAGCTGAACTCATATATCACAAAATGTTTTTGGACTAGGAGAAAAAAACTAGAATTATGTTCTCAAAGTGGAGAGAGCAGAAAAATCGGATCCCTTCAGGCTTAAGACAGCCAAATTCTTGCTGCCTCCTTCAAAACAGTTCTTTGTTAAGCAAACAGTTTCCTGCCAACTGAAACCAGTGGTTTAAAATTTAGTTGGGGTAAAAGATTCTGCCACTACTGAGATCTCGTCTGCATTTTCTGATCCTTTCTTCTTACCTGAGTGAAGAACAAGAGACTCCAAACTAAACATCTTATGTGGATAATCTGTAGCAGACCCAGTCCATGCCTTAGAGCTTTTCCAGGTAACCTAAGTGATTTGGTTTTAAAAACTAAACCTATTTCAAAGTGTTGACAGGGAAATAACTCCTTCTTGAAATGATTGTCCACTTCCAGTGTATACTAACACCTTCCAAAGTGTTCACATGAGAGAAAGTGAATCATATCTCAGGGATATGACTAATATTTAACAACCAAGTAGGCTATTTAATAGTATAGCACCTGAAATAGATGTCTTCTGCTTTTTGTGTGGATCACAATAAAGATCTCGTGAGTTGTAGAAATACTTTAAATAATATTATAAAAAATGTTGTACAAATATATCTACACATACTTGGTTAGTTCACTTTCTTATAAGCTTTGTAGCTAATAGTCATTCTGAATCAATGTACATTTCCCCATCATGCTTAGAGAGTGTAAGGGTTAGAAAAGTCTTTGCTTCACTATATTTATACTTTCTTTCCTTAAGGCTCAGTGAAATTGTAGGAAAGAAGATAAAGCAATTTCTAAGTTAACCAAAGAATATGAAGTTGTATGTATCTGTATAAATATATTTGTGTTCACTCTGCAGTTGTTTAGTAGTTATAATTAAGGGAAAAGTTATCATCCTTTTAATATTAATGACTACACATATGATTAATTTAGCTCTCCGCTGTACACGCTGTGACTTGAACTTATTTTTTTTTTTAGCCTCAGATGCTTCTTTATACTTCACACAGAAATAGACATTGGTGTTTCAGCACAATTTTGTTCTGTTATTGTAAATGTGAATCATTACATACTTAATCACCTGTTAGCCTTGTTTGCTCTGACATGGTTGTCATAAAGCCTCACAGAAACAGCAGGCAAAAGCAAGTCTGCGAGGGATGAGCTACAGGGGCACCAACGCACCTCCAGTCTTAAGAGCGTTGATGTAACTTAAAAATCAAGTGCCAGAAAGGGGAGGTTGTTGATGGAAATGTGCTATAACCAGTTTCTTGATAAGCATTATCTGCCATCTAGACTCCAGAAAAGCCTGAATGAATTTCAGCATCTCCCTTTGTCTTCCACTAGAGAAAACAAGAAGGGAATGTCAAATTTTGGCCAAAACAGTAGGTGAATTGAGGCATCATCTGGCACTCAATATGTAGTTCCCACCTCTTATTTTATCCTTAATTAGAAAATTTAATTCATTTATTACCTAAAGTGTTTACATTTTTCCTGCTGATGTGAGGAACAGAAAATAAGTTACAGTGTGTTACGTGGGGGTTATTTGCTGGCATTTACTTCTGGGAAGCCTAGCAGGGCTACCCATAAAGCAGTTTCTTGACTGCTAGACAGAGGCAACTAGACAGCTTGAATCCAATCTGGGTATAATGTAGTAAGCAATTTCAAAACATTTACTTTTATATTAGCTCGTGAGTTTTTATTGCTTCATAAGGAAATTATAGCATCCACCTACAGTTCTTACCTTCTCAAGGAAATAAACTCACGTGACTTTCTCACATGCTGGCTATCTTTGTGCAGTCTTCGTTGGTTGTAAAGAACTCATACTCCAAAACACAGTGTTGGGAAAACAAAGGATAGGCTGCAGTGGTAATAAACATGTCATTTAAACCTTACAGGAAAATGAATGTGGTTTATTCAAACATCCCTTCTAAAGAATAGCTAATGATAATATTTTAGTAACAGAGAGGGAGATCTAACGCTCCCATTCCTGGGCTCTGTTCCCACTGAAGGCAGCAGGAGCTGCACGTACAGATCCAGAGGGCTCACATCTTGAATAGCATCTGATATGGAGTTGAACAGTTTGAAAAAGTAGGAACTGGGCTCACTCCAAGGCTTACAGTCTGCAGCTAATGAACTGATGTTTTCACTTCTCGTCTTCTCCCTTTTGTTTCCAGTAACAGTGCAGTCTCCAATTAGAAGTGACCATTTCTTGGCCGTAGCCAGCGACTCCGTGTCCCGCGTTAGGTTTTTCCTGTGAGAAGCGTGTCAGAATGTGTGGGGACTAAATCTGCTCCTTTGTCGGCGAGCTTGTCAAGCGCGGCGCCGTGTTCCCTTTCCCACCAGGAAGGTCAGGCGGCCGGGGGGCCGCTCTGTTTTCTGCAGTGATCCCCACTGTCTGTCCGTGCTGTCTGACAGATTGAAACAGTTGTCTGTGTCACCGCTTTCAATGCTCTTTAAATGCCTCACTTTCCATGAAAGACGGGAAATATGTGGGCAGTGGGGGTAAAAGAAAATGTAAAGGGAACTATACTTCTTCTTCCCTAAAGAAGAATTGGGTTTTCTTCTCGAAAAGAAAATTCATTTTGTTTAAAAATACGTTTGTAAACTGACTTAGGAAAAAGAAGTGATACGGAAGAATGGGTAAGTCACAGCTTACCTATTCCTGAAACCTTGTTTTAAAATGAGGGCAATAAAATTATTAAACACACAGTCATTCAGTAGCTGAAGTGAAATAGTACGTTTTCTCTGTTCACTTACATTGCAGTTTAATATATTTTGATCTAAGGTACCTATAAAGCCTGAAGAAATTGGTAATGTTCTGAGCCTTCAGTACTCTCCAGATAATTGAACTAATTAAATCTTTACCAACATTAACACAACTCCAGCGTTCCTTGGACAGTGGTTAATTATTGCATGAACATGGCAAGCTTAAACTAAACAGATGAAAATAGTCCCGTAGAATGGGTATTGAGTTTATTCTTTATTCATCTTTTGATAAGGTTTAATTAAAACTGCCTCTCTCCATTGTGGTGAGAATGAATGTGCTTGTTTTCTTAGTGAAAGCCAAATTATTCACTTCAGCCATGGTTCAATAATCAAAGCCTTTGCAAAGTTTTGGGTTATATTGTAGCTGTGCAGATATAATTGCTGCAATTCTCTATGACGGCTTTATCTTTTTATTACATTTTCTTTTATTTTTTTAATTTATTTAGAAAGAAAATTAGAGCATCCATTTTATGATTCACTATTTTAATGTGCTTTAAGCAGGGCATTTTTGTAAACAAGGAGTGAGCTGTTGAAAATAAAATCTAAATTAAAAGATTATTTTGTAGCTGGAATGCAAAAGCTCTTTTAAAAACAAATCGAAATTCCAGTCTTTTAGAATAATACACGAGGCAAAATTTAAGCATATATCAAAAGCTATCCTTATCAACTGCTGAATATAAGAAACTGTCATTTCTTTTTATGACAGCAGCAGTAGGGTGGTTACAGTCACTCACTTGCACAGTGGCTAATTACTCACTGAGCAAAAACTGTTGAAAGAAGCGGTGCCAGCTCTAGTGTTAGAAGATGCGGCTTTGTAAAGTTGCTAGAGCTACATAACCGTATGTGTGAAATGCAAATGGCAGCACCAGTGATACAATGGAGAAAACAAATCCTTGGAAATGGCGTGGAATTTTGAGCAAGAGCGGGGTACATATGAAGGAAAATGAAAATTAGCTTGTGGCTGGGTATGCGGGCATGCAGACTGGTGTCGTGTTGCCAAAGACTTGCCTTTCCACTTGGAATGGTCTAAGCTGTAGAATTAGACTTCAGCTTTTAAGTTCCTCTGACAAATCCACATACGGTCACTGAGAAACGACACAGCATGTAGGAAATGGATCACTATTCTTAAAAAAAGTTTTACCACTCTCCTTTCATATATTTCTGCAGGTGACTTAGATGGGCCACCAAAAGGTCATGAAAACAGTTGCACAGTTCTGTTTATATTCTGGTTTCTTGTTCTGTCATGATTTGGGCTGATGTCCTGGCAGAATCTTGGTTTCCTGTCAAACTTCTGCATTACCCTTTGTGAAGTATTAATTTCACTTTCTGTGGTTTATCATAAGCAACTATGACACTGTTCTGTCTTGGGCTCACATTGTCATGAGGGGATTCCAGGCTGGCACAGTGGTTTTGATTTAAGGGAGGAAAAAGTGTTTGTTTCAGTTAGGGTTTGGTTTTTTTATATTTAATGAGTCATTTCCTTACACTGAATTTTACTGGTTAATAAAAATTAAGAGTTATGAGTCAAATCTTATGCCAAAGGAGAAAATAAGGAGCCAGGAGTCTCTTGAACCATGGGGCTGGACTTAGCTGTTAGTTCTTCCTCCTTTTGAGTGATAGTCAGTAGCAGGCTTGGTGCATGCCAGGTGAATCCGGAGCTCTGCAGAGTCACCAGCCAAAGGACCATCTGCTGGGAAGCTGTAGTCAGAAATGTGTTCCCCATGCTTTTTGTCATGAAGCAATAGCATTAGTGTCCCAACTGACCTCTCTGAAGATTCTGTAAGTGCAGCATTTATTTCAGCTTTACACTGAAGTCAGTATTTGCTCTGTTCTATTTCTTCAGTTATGGGAATGTACTTCAGTCTGGAAGATGTGTTATCCTTGCCTTGAATGCATGCATATGGTTGGTCCTATTCTAACAGTGAAAGGTGTATTCTACTTTACTGCTGACAGAGTAGCGAAGTCATTACAAACTATGTCATCTCGAACACCAGACGTTCCCTTCCATTTTTTTTTTCTAAATAGACCTTTTCTATTTCATGAAATTTATTTTTATTTTATCTGAGTTTCTATCTGCTACATCTTGTCTTTCAAAGGACTGGAAGTCTGCTATTCTAGAAAATAGATTTCTTAAGAGCTTTAATGTGTTTTGGCATTAATTTCACTCTTTCGGAGGTTCTGTAATTTTACTGTAGTATTTACTGCAATTAGGCTGTGGTTTCATACTCACTGAGATGGGGCTTGTGCATTTCTGGTTTCACAGCAGTGCAGATTTGATCTGTCTCAAGAATGGACACCTGATTTTATTTCTGGAGAGTACAGTGACTCCATGCTGGTCACTGAGGAATCACAATACAGCCTGCTGGTTCAAGGTTAACCAGCAGATTTTTTTAAATCATTTTTGAAACAACAGAGATAGATTGTACTGGGTCAGCATGATTTTCACTCAGTCATTGGAGCTTTAAATAGGGATTTGTAGCCTTCTTACACATACTTCTGTCAATCAGATTTTCCTGAACTCTTAACTGAAAAGTTATCTTCTAATATATGGTTACATTAAAATAATTTTTCCGGGTAATTTATTTTAAAATGGTGATAATAATCTTGAATCGAATAGGAAAAACCTGATGTCCTGGAAATAAGAAATGGTTTCTGGATGGGAAAAAGCTGAAAAAAACCTGCTTGTTAAAGAGATTGTAATCTGATCTGAGTGGATTTTAAAATGTCTTCTTTAAATGTGAAGAGATGTTGCAAGTTAATTATTTATTAATTCATGTGGGTTAATACCCATTAGCATTTTTGCATATGGGCTATACTGCACTGACAGTTTTACATATCATTCCTACAGATGTCTTAATTTACTGAGATTCTTAAGCACTTGGCTAATACCAGGCATTCATCAAGATATGTATAAATGTGTTTTATTAAGGAGCCTCCCAGACTTCCCCCATTAGTCAGTAAGCAAAGTGTGCCTTCTGAGGTGCAGGAGCACAGAATGGGCTCTCAAGACTTTTGACTGCATTAATTGATTTTGACATAATGTGATTTATTTTTTTTTCAAATGATGAGATTCCTTCATGTTTCTTAAAACTGCTATGTAAACAAGAATATTGCATGCTTCCTTGCATTTTCCTTTAGCATAAAATCTGCAGGACTGCAAAAAGGTGATTTCCCTAAAAGCAGGCTCATGTATAATTTACAGGGCTACCACAAGAAATCCTAATGACTTAAACATACGTGACTATTATTAACTTGACTCCAGCCACAACATTTACATGGTAATCAGCAGTCATCTTTATGCTATTAACTACTACTTGATCCAATTCAATCTCATGTTTTCTTTTCTTTATAGTTACTAGGTAATGATGATCAATCCTTGTATTTACTGTCAATTTTATTATTAATTCTTCTTAGGAACTTCTTTGTGATCTGCAGAATGTGGCTGGTCACTTGAGTGAAGAGGAGAATAAGGTTTTGACATTGCAGTATTTAAAAATTTACCACATATTTGCCTGAAGAACTTTTGAGCTTTCTTTAGGAATGTTTTCTCTGTATTAGGGAAGAGCAATCTTGATTATTTTGGGTTTACCTTAAGATGCAGCACCCCTAGCTCAGAACAAGGCTAAGTTCAGTTATGCTAACTGCTATGCAATCATATATAAAATTATATCCTTTCATGTAAAGATCTCAGACCATGCATTCAGCTTCCCAGACTGCTACCTTCCTCTGCATAAAATCTGCTTTTATTCAGGAGACTGGCTGGCCTTTCCATTCAGGATTCATTCTTGCCTGTTCAATGATCCTTAAATGTTCTAACCATATCAATTTGTATATGGGAGACTCGAAAAATTACTGAATTGCTATATCTTATAAGAAATTCTAGGTGGCTTATGCAGGGAGATAAGAAAATAGCATGTAGATACAAAGAATATTGCTTTAGGATAAATGTTCATTAATGCACAATTGCAGACAACCCTATGAATGCATATGATTAATAGAATTCACATTATTATGAACTAAAAACTGAGACAGAGGTAAATAATTAGCATTTATTGAACTTTTTAAACTCTTAATCAACTATTTGAACAGTGTTACCAAAATACAATAAAATTACGCACTTTTAGGGACTAGAAGATACTGCTGCTGTGTCCCCAGTGAAAAGACTTTACTCACTTCCTCATCTCCTTCAATGAAAGGAGGTAAGGGCCAGGCCTTTATGCTGATGCAAAGAACAACAACTGTGATGAGCAGGAGAGGTGGCCAAGGGGAAGAATGGGGTCCATTTCTTGAGAAGAGTCAGAAATGTCCCTTTACCTATAGAAGACAAGGTAGCCCAGACTGTTTCAGCTGCTGTGTTGAGCAGACTGTGTTCACTGCCTGTATTGGAAAATAGATTATATCACAATATATATTATCTATGATTATAGCATAACCTATAATAGAGATTATAATATATATGTATTAAAAATAAAATATATAAAATAAAATATTCACTTGATTTTCTGAACCAGGAAAGAGCGAGTGAGGCCATTTTAGAAAGGGTCATGAACCATGATCCAGTAACAAAGGAAGATGTGTACAAAGCTTGAGTAAAAACAGAACACACAGGCGTAGCTCTGATAGGCTCATTACAAAGGGTCAGAGTTAGAAAGCTATCCACTCCGTTGCCTCTAATCTTATTATTAGAGATACTCCATTCTTTACCTCTGAGTATATTTGATAGGCAGCTGACTGGTAAAATAACCCTAAAAAGCTTCCAAATTCAGGATAAGTTCAATGAAGTTTGGGGTTTTTCCTTCAGAAAATACCCAGAATGCTTACCAGTTATTCACAGAGCATTGATGGGGAAAATTAAAAAAGACAAAAGTAAAAAGAAAGATCCCCTTCACATCATGTTGCATTCATTCATGAAGAACTGGGTAGTTCAAAATGAGCTGGCATGTGCGAGCTCACATGATGGCATGCAGCTATCTCTGATCACAAAGGGACAAAATCTATTTGAGAGAAACAAATACAATGAAAGAAAGAGGCATAGGAAGGAAAATGACCTTATGATATAGTTGCACACAGAGGAGGCCTTCCCAAAGGATACAGGGCAAAACAGATTTACAGGGCAAAACAAATTCAGAAGCAGAGAAGTCATGCATCTCACATACTATGGAGACAGCTTGACAGAAGCTTGACTTCTTAAAAGACAAGGCTGCATAGTTTATTGTCACATTAAACTAACTGTGCAAGTTGGTCTGAGTGATTTGGCATTAAAGAGGTTCAGAGGATTTTATTTTTTTTTTGTTCCTGTAGATCAACTATGTTCCTGAACATGTCTTTAAACCTTTCACTAATTTTTCACTGGTCCTCATGCCAAGAACCGACACTCCCCATCCCCCACAAAAACTGTGGATATCATTTTCTTAATGAGAGAAATCCAGAAGTGGGAGCTAAACCTTTCCATGTTCCTTTGGGTTATATACAATCTTGCATCATACCAAAGAAACGAAGTACTCTAAGCAAAGAATCAAATCTCAAGGCACTGCATGAGTAAATTAAATCTGTTTTGTACTCTAGGGACCTGTTCATCATAGTTTTGTGTTTCAGGAGGATTTCACAACCTTTACTTGAGGGAAACAAATATTCAAATCCCAGTTAGACCAGAATAGAGGAAATGCGCCAGATTCAATTACCACTGGAGTTATCAGCCTATGAGATTTTTTGGATTTGTATCTTCACCATCTTTTTCATTAAGTTCTGCATAAGCTGTTCCTGGCATGTGGGAGCACAGAAAGAGAATGACCACTTTGAAACTAATCAGAAAAAAGGATCTGCTTTCTAGCAGAGAGACTTCTGAGACAACTTCTCAGAAAGTGCTGGAGTCCTGAGCAGCACTTTTCAGGTGAGGTCTGTTTTTTTGATCTTCATTCGTTTGAATTTTCTGGGTGTGAAAATCCACCTGCATGTATAGATATATATAGTCAATCTTTTTTGAAGACAGTGAATTTGCAAAACCACTTCTCTTATTATTATTCTGGATGAGATTAAATAGATTAAAAGCATGGTTTATTTCTTTGTGTTGAATACCATTCACACTCAAAGAATAAGAGGAGACAATTTACTATTATCCATTAAAAAAAACAAAATTAAATTAGCAGTAAAGACTTCTAATATATTTGCTATATATAGAAATGCCACAAGAGAATTAATGACATCCCTAGATATGTAACACAGAATCACAGAATCATTATCGTTGGAAGAGACTGTTATGATCATCAAGTCCACCCGTTAACCCAGCACTGCTAGTCCACCACTAAACCATGTCCCTCAGCACCACATCTACATGTCTTTTAAAGGTCCAGGGATGGGGATGCCACCATCTCCCTGGACAGCCTATTCCAGCACTTTACAACCTTTTCTGTGAATATTTTTTTTCCTAATAATCAACCTAAACCTTCCTTGGCACAACTTGCAGCCATTTCCTCTTGTCCTACTGCTTGTTGCTTAGGAGAAGAGACCGACCTCCACCTTGCCAAACCCTCCTTTCAGGTAGCTGTAGAGAGTGATATGGTGTCTCCTGAGCCTCCTTTTCTCCAGGAGAAATGACACCAGTTCTCTTAGTCGCTTCTCATAAAACTTGTTCTCTACACCCTTCACCAGCTTTGTTGCCCTTCTTTGGAAGTGCTCCAGCACCTCAATGTCCTTTTTGTAGTGAGGGGCCCAAAACAGAACCCAGTATTCAAGATGCCAAGTACAGGGGGATGATCACTTCCCTAGTGCAGCTGGCCACACTATTTCTGATCCAGGCCAGGATGCTGTTGGCCCTCTTGGCCAACTGGGCACACTGCTGGCTCGTGTTCAGCTGGCTGTCAACCAGAAGCCCCAGGTCCTTTTCCACTGGGCAGCTTTCCAGCCACACCTCCCTGAGCCTGTAGTGCTGCAGGGGGTTGTTGTGACCCAATTGCAGGACCGGACACTTGGCTTTGTCAAACCTCATACAACTGGCCTTGGCCCAGCCTGTCCAGTTGCCTCTGTAGAGCCTTCCTACTCTGAAGCAGTTCAACACTTCTGCTCATCTTTGTGTTGTCTGCAAACTTGCTGAGGGTGCCTTCGATCCCCACAACCAGATCACTGATAAAGATATGAAAGAGAACAGGACCCAGTCCTGACCCCTGAGGAACACCTATGGGTGGTGAGGATGGCCAAAGAACAACTTGGGCAGTATCGACTGCATTTTCTGTGGCTCCTCTGGGGCTGGTGCATTGTAGCATTATTTCACTTATAGACTATGGGTTTTCTAGCTATTTGCAGCTCTGTGTAATCTGCTGACTGCATATGGTGTGTGGATAGCTTTGACATTTTCAAATAAGTAGTACTCTAGATTCTGTGTAGCTTCAGGGGCTTCTGACATATTTTATCTATTTCTTTGTCCTTGGAGATTGATAGATGGGAATGTGATTAGCTCCTGTGCTTATTAGCTCTCATGCTAAACCTGACCCCAGCCTCTTACATTTTTTGAATGCCCTGTCTAAAAGATGTAGCTGCCAATTGTACTGTATTGTGTTCTTGTTTCTGAGGTATTTAGCAGTACCTCCTACTTAGCAGTACTGTAGTGTTGGTTATTCTGTTTCCTTACTTTCTTATTGCTATCTATTGTGGCTTCCTTTGGTAGCTGAGGTGGACTTTCTCTTGGTTTTGAGCTCTGTCTCTGTACACAAAGAGAAATACATTGGGAGAAAGAGATGACAGTTGCTGAAAAATGGAAAGAATGTTTCTATTTTTTTTTTTCCTTTGCCTTTGCTCCATTTAATGGAACTCATATTTTTTACTAAAATAATACAAGGGTTGAATTAAACCACTGATATTGCCTGCTTTAAAGAGATAAAATGTCATCTCAGGAAATGAGCTGAGCAGCACAGTAGGAGGGTAGACCCAAGCTCCATTTGTCTAAGGAATGTGAGTTCTGATTCTTCTCACATTTACGGCAAGACAGGGAGGAAAAGCTCTACTGATGTCAGTGAAGTTGCATCAGTTCAAAAATAACACAAGGTGAGGAAAGAATCAAGCCCCAGGGTGTTTCAAAGCTATGTGCTGAATCACTGAATCATAGAAAACAGGACAGGAAGAGCCTCGAGAGGTCATCTAGCCCTTCCCCAAGGCAGGATCAGCTGTATCTGTGTCATTCTGACAGATGTTTGACTAACCTGTTTTTAAAAAACATCCAATAATAGCAATTCCACCACCTCCTCTTGGAAGCCTGTTCCAGAGCTTTGCTGTGCTTGCTGTTTAACTCATAAAGACTTTCCAACTTTGGCTGCTTCTGCTGCAGTTTGAGTCCATAGTTACTTCTCCTATTTAATGCAGGCATGGGGAATGGTTCAGTTTGCAAAAGCCACTTTAAAATTCTAAATGCTTCAGTCCTCTGTAAATTATGAAATGACCTTTTTTTTTTTTTTTTTTTCAGTCTGGGTATTTTGGCTTTCTGAACTCTGGAGAACAGATGCAAAGGACAGAGGGTTTGTTTGGGATTTAGGAGAGGAAGAGTGAGAATTTAAGTTATAGATCAAGTGGCAAATTCCCACCCAGCAGTCAGATGGGTGAGTTTCTTCAGATAAATGAGTGGATGCTCTTCCAGTAGAAGAAATAGTTTAACAATACAGACCTATAGTAAAGCCACCATTTTCAAGGGTGTTTCTACCAGGAGTGAATTTGACCTTAGGGCTTTTAGGAAACCACTTGAATAGGGTAAAATGGTCTGTGGGATTTTATTCAACACTGCTCTAAACCTCTCTGTGATGACTCTCCCCCAGATCAAGGCCATTATTTCATATTAGTATTTTTGACAGTGATTGTCCACCAAGAGCATGCAGGCATACGAGGTTCAACTCATGTTGTAATGTAGCTGCTCTGAAATAGGTTCACACCTGACACTATTTGGCTTATTGCAAGAATAATTCCTGGGGGTAAGAGTCTTTGGTGGTACATAGTGATGGCTCTCTTCAAATACAGGATAAAAATATTATTTCAGACAAATGTTAAGATTATGCAAAACCTAAGAATCTTTCAGTGTGGATATGAGTTTTATTTGCATTATCAAATTAGCCTGATGTATCATCCAGCTTCGTGTGAGGGGTTGTTACCCTACCATCAAAATTGTGTAGGGGGTAAAGCTTTCCTAGTAAAATTGGTAGCAGTCTGTAGTGACCACCTTTGCATTACCAATAACTTCAGGTATGTTTGGATCTATCTTCAGGCTTCCATGGTTCAGGAGTATGGGTTGTCTATATACTAAGCAAAAAACTTGTTGGAAATGGGTCAGAGTAACAATTGTGTTGTAGAACCAATAGGCCCTGATGGTCAAACTAAAGTATACCAGCCTAGCCCCATGCCTTTATCTCTAATCCTCCTTCCTGCTGATTACTGCAATGAAAGCATCATCCAGAAAATTTAGCAGGTTAAACTTGTGACATTTGCTCTCTGCTTAATATAAAATTATGTCATTTTTTTTTAAAGGAACAGGGAACCTTCTGAATATCAAATGGTTGTACTACCAAGACATGTCAGTGCAGGCTGTATAAATTGCTTTGTTGTGTCCTGTCTACTGTAAGCTACCATTCAAAGGACAATATTAACCAATAGGTTTTCTTCACTTTTATTAAAAAAACTCTATCAAGAGCATATTTCTTTACAAACCACACATCGTTATAATGAAAATAAGCTTATCACTTGGAAGAGATTTTGTATTTCTCTGCTGTCATGTGATTTTTGCTCCATGTGCTTTTTTCTTCTTGTCGACCCCAGTGTACAAATCTGTAATGAAAAAAATTGATTGACTCTTAGGGTGGGGGATTGCAATGTCACGATTTCACGCTCAGTTGTTGGCTAACAAGGCTCTGTAGTTTTTATTTAGAGGCACAGTTTAAAAAAACAAAACAAACCAACTGTTAGTCTCAGCTGCCAAGGTTACAGAGCAAGCGGCTTAGAAGGCTGCCAGGTTCCAGGAGAGAGAGGGATTGTCTCTGCCCAGCAGGTAAGGGATGGAGCTAGACAGATGCTGTTGTGTGCAAGATGCTGACTGACCCCAGCAATTCATAAATACAAAAAAATGACAACATTCTCTGCTTATCGGTAAATGGAGCAGACACTCAGCTGTGTAATTAACACTTGGAATGTAATGGCTGTGGTGCAGCCAGCTCATTTGAAAGATGCATACCCTTTTCTGAATGCCTCCCTCATAACATCCTGGGGATATCTTGCATACTCAAGGTACTCACACTCTACTGGCAGTCTGTTATATACTGTAATAAATACTTCAAGTATTTCGTGCATCCATCCTAAGGATTGCTTTTTACTTGTTCTTACATTTCATGCTTAAATGTTTTATAATATATCTTCACACCTGTCACCTAAAACATTATACTAAGCTCTCCAAGCTAATTTAGCTGCTTCAGGTAGAGATCATGGGTTATATAAAAGGAATGTAGCCCAGAGGCCCAGCCTTACGTGGCTCGGTTTCAGGCAGTTTGCTTTTAATTGATGGAACCTGCCCTAAAATGTCACCTGTCAAAGTTTCTCATTTTATCTACTCATAGACTTTGTGCGAGGCATTGAGTCAAAAGTTGCAGATAGTTTTATATGCTTAACCTCTTTATCTTTTATTGCTTTATTTGTGTTCTGTTGTAATAACCTGCTTTTTAATAAAGTCCTGTGTGACTAATCCTCAAATTGCAAATAGAAATTTGGAAGGCCATCAAACTCTGCCTGTGCATACCACCACAAAAATCATTGCAGCTTTAAAGTAAGGGAGGAAAACAACAGACAGCTACTTCAGTAGCAAGCCAAGATGGAATAAGCAGACACATATAAAATGGTTCACATTTTTCCTTTCTTCTGTTGTTGTTTTGGTTGGTTGGTTTGCATTGTTTTTGTACTGAATGGAGCTATCCTCTGACTGTACCTTTTTTTTTCTTTTAATCTCTGTAAGACAACAGCCTTATTGAGGTATGCCACTCACTGTCTTAACATCAGGCAACCTTGTATATAGTGAATGCATTTTTCCCCTAATCTGATTTCATCCATAAAAAGAATCCCACACAATTTTTCAAAAGATGCTTGCAAGGTTTCTTTATGCAGAATCCTGCAGGCTAAGCAACAGGTAAACTGTTAACTACGAACCAGTGAAATACAAGAAAGCCTGGATTTGCTCTTTCAGACAGTCACTGCTGCATGGAAGGAAACCTGCAGGCACCTAAGTACCTATTTGTTCACTTTTGAGTGAAAAAGTTTCTCTTGGTGTTTGCTTTGCCCTGTCTCCACAGGAGGAATCACTGTCCCCTGGTTCTGCATTCCTGTATGACAGTCTCCTCTGTGTATCTGTATATTATTAATCGTGGCTAAGAATAACCAAGAATAACCATAACCAAGAATATCCATTCATTTAAGCCAGTATTCAGACACATACATTATCTTCTTTTGTGGATTTTGTGAGGCTTGGTAATCTTGACTAAATTTAGTGGCCAATATAACCAGTATTCTCCAATTCAGAGTTAAGATTGGTATCTTCACTTTTAATACACCTTAAGACTGTATTTTCTACCATTCTGCATTTACCTTCCAGATGTCATCTGGTGTTACCAAATGCTATTTTCCTATCATTCCTCTCTGTCAAGATGCTGCTTTCTTGTGCTATTTGGGTCCAATTCTGACATTTGAAAAAGTACATTTAGAGCAGCATACTTCCCCCACCTCCTCAGGGTATCTGATCTATCATGTGTACTTGCTTGCTTATATTTCATTATCACCTACTATTCACATTTGCATTTATAAATCATGTGTGAAACTCATTTGCACATTTGCAGGCCTTTTTATTCTGCAATATCCTCTACTGTAGTTAATATCCTTTAACATAACCTAAGCTACCCTTTTATTGCACTGCTTAGTATCACAAATACAGGAGATTTTCAGGGTGTTAATTTTTTTTTTTATCTTTTGAAGGCCTTCAGAACTATGTGAATATCTTTAAGACCTTTCGTAGAAATCTGGAAAAAAATGGCCATATTTAATTAAAGTAAATGCTTGCCATAATCTGCTTTTGAAAGTAAAGTTGCTTTTACAAAGTATACATGCACAGAAATTTTTATGACCACAGACATTTCCTTTTGTTTTATACTCACGTCTCTTGAAAGATTTTTTAAAAATTACTTGTATTGCATCATTACTGATATTTTTCAGGTCAAGTTCAAACCTTTATGCAAATTTTTTCAAGCACTAGAATGTATTGCTTGTCTTGTTGGATAAATAACTATCTAGTTAGCTGAACAGAAATATCAGGTGGAATATTATTTCTGATTCTGTCTTGCAGAGCATATTTTTTTCCTTTTAATTAAATTGTTGCATGGTGTTCTAGCATAAAGATTGTGTGCTTGCATTTCATTATCACTTGTTATTCAAACTTGCATCTCATTTGAAATTTGCAAACCTGGCAGGTTTGTTCCTATCTTTGTTGTGAATTATTACTTCATTTCCCATCTCATCTGTTAGGAGTGTGGCCTATTTTTAATGGTGTTTTTTCTAGTGTAATGTTTCTCCAGCTCTGGATTCAGTCAACTTCAACTTCATTTCCCCCCACAAAGCTTGTTGGATTTCCATGATTTTATTACTTTTGATTTACTTGCTTTATGCAGCTTCTACCCTGATTTGCTGGTTTTCTCCTGATGCCATAGAGCACTTCTGTTAAAAACTCCTCCTCTGGTTCAAAATGAATGAAAAGGAAGGAAGTAATATGAGATTTATGGAGTGAAAAGTACACTGGTTTGTTTAAGAGGGGGCAAAAGTCTAGTTGGTTCCTTGTCAGCAAAGAAAGAAGCTTCTAGCACATAGTAAGTTTTTATTTCATCCACTCTAAAAAGGCTAAGAAATCTGTACAGCTTGTAGCAATATGTACAGCTTGTAACCAAACTTAGTACAATGTACTCAGCTTCCTATTAAATAGCAATTATTAGTATCTGCTTACAGAATGTTGAGGAAACTATCAGCCTCTGCCATCAAGTTACACAGTAAATTGCTTTGGTATTTGGATTGCTTGGCTCATTCCAAATTTATCTGGGATGAGAGTGGAAGTTGGTCCCATTTTGTTTCTTCAGTTCTGCCCTTTATTCCCACCATATGCGTTTATGGGATAATAAAAATGACCCATGGAGAGGCAGAGAGAACAGCTGAAAGCAAGACTGGGGATGGAAGCTGCAGGAGTTTCAGAAGGAGTCCCCGAGTGCTATTTCACCCTTCAAATACTGTTTCTTTATACAATATAAAAACTGTCTTGTTTAAAACTGTCCTCAATCCTTTTTACACTCTGGCTTTGCCGGTTTTAAGATCCAGCTGTGAAGTGTACATCTTGAATGCATGCCCGTGTACACATACTTTAAATATCCATTCTGAATTTACTGTGCTATGTTTTTATAGCCCCACTGACAGCCCCTATGGAAAGACCACCATAGGAGCTGGCTGGGAGGGAGATGCTGGGGGTTGTGTATGCTGATTTGGCCCTCATTTGCCATTGCTACAAAAGGGTTGAGCTGCCTTGAAGCTCCTGATGGAGCCTAAAGTTCTCCTCCCAATGCCCTTTCAGAGGGAAAACCGTGACACCGTGTAGATCACTCACTGCCACTAAGAGGACAGGTCATTTTACCTCTCCTGGGGTCAGCTTTGCTGGACATGGTGTCATGAGTAGAGCACAGAGGCAGGCTTCTTTATAGAGAAACCCTCTACCAACCAGCCAAGAAGAATATGGTGGAAAGAGCTGTCCTTCTCCTGTTGAACTCAGAGGGGCAATCAAACCCCGTGGTGGTTTTGTAGTTCATGCCAAACCATGTAGGAGTTCCTGCCAAATACCCTCTGCCTGTGTACCAAGGAGCTTTGCTCCATGGGATCATCTTTCACAGAGCCTTGGAGGCAGCTTGAGCAAGAGGTGAGGAGTAATAATGGGTTTGCAGCTACGTGGATCAACCAGACATTGTTAATTTCTAATGGAGTGAAAAGCAGAAGGAGACTTGGAACAGTGTGGTCCTCAGCTGTTCCAGTTTCTATATGTAAGCATGCCAAAGGAAGCAAGAGCAGACTTGTATCTTTTCTGGGTATAAATTTTCAATCCTCTTTCGTTTGGCTTACAATTTTGTTATTAGATAAAAAATTTACTTTTCTGGGGAAATGATTCTTCATTCCATCTTAAAGTAGCACAGGAACTAATTTCAAAACCAAAGATGTAAGAAATTGTCATTTTTAGGAGAGGCTAAATCTTTAACTTAAGTACAGAAAAGGCACATCATAGAAATATTTATTGTAGAAAAATACATCTAATGAAAAATGACAAAGTAGACGGATAAAACCTGTCTGCATAGAACCAGAGTGTAAAGATAGGTATTCAAACACACACCTCAGGACTTCCAGTGAAATGGCAGTCACATTGCTTATCTATGGCCTTACCCATTTGAGTAAAATGCTTCTATGTAGCACTAAAATCCATGAACACTATATTTGATATTCAGCAAACATTATATGTTGGCAGTAGAAACAACATATTATAGGGTTGCAGTTTGAGTTACAGTTACAGTGCAACACTGATCTTACAGTCATTTGGCTATGGAGATGGCTCTCAAATGAAAAACAGAACTATTTTTTGACAAATATTATCTGGCACCTTTACATTGCTGTTAACTGGAAACATAAAATACTTGCTTAGGTGTCAGGTTCACTGAAAAATGTAGACTAATGTTTTAGATGGTATCACAAGAANTCCAACTTGCATCCATTGCCTCTTGCCCTGTCATTGGATGGCACTGAGCAGAGTCTGGCTCCATCCTCCCTACACTCACCCTGAACACGTTGATAGACTCTGATGAGGTCCCCCCTCAGTCTCCTCCAGGCTAAAGAGCCCCAGCTCTCTCAGCCTCTCCTCAGCAGGGAGATCTCCACTCCCTTCAGCAGCTTGGTGCCCTGCACTGGACTCTCTCCAGTCAATCTCTGTCTTTCTTGAACTGGAGCGCACCAAACTGGACACAGTATTCCAGATGGGGCCTCACCAGTGCAGTTTCTCAGTTTCTTGAGTATTTTTTCCTGTCAGGAAGTCCCTGGAGTTAACTGCTGGGTTTTTCCTTCATCACTTAATCTGTACTACTGTAACAGTGAGAAGCCCAGGCATGATGAGAATTTAACATGATCTGTCATCTGGAGCTATCTTTAACTCATAGACTCTTCCATATATAGGAACATTTGCCTCAACCATCCTACTGTCCTCATAAGTGAGAGTATTTGATGGGGTAGGAGGGGAGGAGGTATAATGGAAGAAAATATATATAAAAAGCTTCTTCCCCAGCTTTGCCATATAAGTAAAAGAACTGACTTAAACTTTGCATGTTACGTCTAAGTGTTGATTCTATCTTCAGCTTTCAGTGAATGGTTCACATTCTTGAGAGTGTGGCTAAATGTGCAGGCACCTCTGCATGGTGGTACTCTTCCAGCATCCCTGGCTGGGAACAGGCTCTGCATGTGGTTTGAGCCTCCTACCCACACTGGAAAGCATCAGTCAGATACTGAAAGAACTGCATTGCATCTATGATAATGAAAGGTAGTAGTTGGACATATAAGGAGATTTGTTACACATTAGTGGGCAACCTATAATTACCATTGGCAGACTTTTTCTGCTGATAAACTGTCACAGACAATCAGAACAATTTTTGTAGTCTGTATAGTGCTTTAAGATGAGCATTTTTGTCTACTCTGATAAATGCACATACCTTTCATAAAGCTTTGTGTTTCACTGCAGAAAAAATGTAATTTGTAGGAAACGTTGATATTGACTCAAATGGCATGATTAGGTATTTCCTAGTCATTATTATCAAGGAGTTAATGAGCTTTAGCTCAAAAAGCACCGATGTTAAGGATTAGCATAAAATATATATAAAATGAAACATTTAATGTAGGAATGCCTGTAGATAACTACACTACAACCTTAAAATAATGTTCTAGACAAGAATGACATTTCTCAAAAAATAACAGTGATGTCACCAGGCAGGTAAATAACCTGAATAGTTGCACGGTCTCAGGGTTAGCTCCTTCCAAACTAGAGTTTTCAAGGCTCTTACAAACATGAAAACATTCATATTGGGGCAGACTGAAATTCCATCACGATTACTATTTTGTCCTTTAGAGTTACCTTTGGCAATTGACAGGGAAGAGAGCAGACAATAACACAAACATACAACATTTTTCCCAGCCTGCCTCTCAAGAAATCTTTGGAAAACTACCAAAGACTTAATCTGGAATTTTCTAGCGGATCATATAACCTTTCCACCTCTACCACATCCTCTTCCAAACCAACCTGTTTCTTTTTTCTTGTCTTCCTCTGACCTACTTAACACTGGGATAAGCTTTTTCCCATTACTTCCAATTCTGTAGGAAAGAAACAGGCTTTTGAGAATCAACCCGTTTGTGAATATTTTTTTCCCCTAAAAATATGATAGTATGATAAAACAAAATAACACCAACAGTACTAAGTGTTTGTACTTATAATAGGTTTAGGGTACATCCCTGAAAACACCTGCAATTTCATGTAAGATAGAGACACACTTTCAGTGCATTTCTGTAGGATCTGTATAATTACTTTTTTCTGATGCTTTTTGTCTGTGTTAAACAAGAGAAAAGAAGTTCCTCTGGGCACACTCTCTCCTGTACTGAAAGAAAACTAGTAAAGTTTGAAAGCACGCCAAAACCTTTCTTGCCATAGTCCTGGCTGGTGATCCACAGCTGGGGGTGTGAAAAAAAGAGGCAAAAGGCACTCCAACCTGCCACTGATACATGTACAATGGAGAAAATATTTTTATTTAAAAGACAGACAGCTGAGCAACGGTTATTTGATCCATGCTGCTTAAGAGACAATGGGGAAAAGGGTATTTATGTGATGGCTCTTCAGTGATTCCTGTGCAGTTCATGGCTGCAGCTCTAGCAGAAACTGGAACTGTAATAACAATTCTGTAATAGACCAGAGCTACGTTGCAGGCATTTTTTGAAGTTGTAGTTCAGATTCACATCCAATTTGATAGCTTCCAGACCAAAGGCATTTAGTTTTGCTTTGGGGGAAAAAAAAATAAAATCCCTAAAAAATAAAAATACAAAGCTTTATCAAGCTTTATCTAGAACATGCACACTGAATAGCACGTATTTATAAAAGTGAACCTGTATTCCATGGACTTAAACAGTTCCTTTGTTTTGGAAGTATTATTCCTGTTGCTGTCATCAGCATTTGTTTCATAACAGTGCAAAAGGGACAGTGAATTGTGCTAAGAAATCCTCTTCTCTCCAGGGGCTAAGAGTAAGTACCTTTGTGTAAAATTTGTGTGCAGAGATGCATGAACACACCAAGAAGCATAGACAGAGCTTTCAGATGTAGTCAGCCTTTGGATCATCTATTGCATTTTTATGATGTAGTCTGCCTGCAGTGTATAACTGAAAATGGGAATGTGCCTGTGTTCGTAATCTTAAGGAAAAAAGATAATTATTTGTGTATGTGATGTGCAAATACGAAATATTTGATCACATAGTATTTCAGTGCTCTCTTTGCGTAACCTACATTTTTTATTGCCTTGATATTTCAGAATTACAGTCCCATCCCTCTCTATGTTGGTAACACCCCTAGCTCTCATCCTACCACCATTCTCACCGGGCACTGTGTACAAAAAAATGAAATCACTGCCAAATAATCTAAGTAGTAATGGTTGAGGGTGGCAGGGTTTTAATGATAGTGACCTGAGCTCTATACATACTAATATCTCTTACCTGTAGAGTTGAAAGCAAATTTCAAATGTGGAAATTCCACTCAGCAGTTGCTAGTTCTTGAGAACGTGAAGTGTTTGACCTCAAATCTGAGGTACTTCTGCATACATAGAATTGCTGTTTCTGGTCCCAGACTGAATTATTTAGAAGCCTTGTCTCACACTGTCAGCCTGCAGAACAGCTCTGTCACTGCAAGAGTCTTTCCTTTACAGGCTTCCAGACATGCTGCAGTATTTCTTACCAAAGCAGAAGAGCAGATAGGAAAACCACTGGGAAGCAGATGATGACAATCCAAGGGGAAACAAACAGAAGAAGGGAAACATGAAGACTGTGGTGCTTTGTTACTGTTTAGTAATGTTTAAGGATTTTCCTGAAAAATTTAAACAAGCATGCAAGATTTATCAACATCTTTAGAAAGAATGTAAAATAAAAAGTTTACTTTTTCTCCTCATTTAACTAATGCATGTAGAACTTTTGTCAAATCCACATCTTTTTTTTTTTTTTTAAACACTAAGGAGCACAAAGAACTTTTCACATCTATAATGATGATTAAGATTTCTGTAAAAATATGCCTACATTATTGCATATGTTGTACAGCAAAGAAAAGACTGTTTAGTAATCAGACATTATTTTGTTAGTGGCTGTATCTCTGTTTTGAAAGCCTGAATATGTTTGTTCTGAAGATCTCAGTGGGCCTGGCCTATATGTGCATAAGTATACAATTTAGGTTTATTTATTTTTAAATGAAACAAGTGCATAAATTCCAGGCTTATGTTCTTAATCAGCAATTCTCTCTGTAATTTTAGCAAAGAAATCATGAGAGCTTTGTGTAAGAAAACAATGTGCCAAGTAATGAAGTCATTATGAGCTAATTGTGAACTAACTGCTTTAAGCTAGCTACTGTTTGCCTTACTCCTCTAATATGGGTTAATAATTATACATGAAATTATGTTACCAGCATAACATAATAATTATAACCAGGACATTTTTAATGTAGAATTATTGAAGAGTCCTCAGTCTTCAAGCTCTGTAGCCTAAAATGGAAGCCTTGCACAGGGCTGTGCTCTGAATCATGGCTTTGGTTGCTTGTTCAGTGGAGCTGGTAGTGCTGCTTGTTGATAATTACAGTGTTTCCGACGTAATTATCGTGCTTATGGGATGACTCTTGGGGCCTGCTGGTCTGCTTCTATTGATTATCTAGTTGGCTGACCTACTAGTGGAAAAATTGCTATGGCCCACAGAAAATAAGGGAACCAGTCATGTGTCGTGTGCCCAGGAACACTGCAGAAGGACTTGTGGAAGGTGGGAATTCAGGTAGGCAGACTTTCAGCTCCTGCTGTGCTCTACAGGCTATAGGAAACTGATCTCTAACCTGAGAATAATGCAAGAAGGAACTGATAGGAAAAACATGTGTACTGTACTATGCTTTTTTTAGAAAAGGATGTGGGAGAGAGGATTTCAAAGTGAAAGATGAGTGACAGAAATTCTCATAATTCTGGTGAAAAACTTTTTTTTCAGATATGTTTGTCTTACAAGTCTTTGCACCTTCTACTTTCTCTGGGACTTTTCTTTCTCAAGGAAGATGAATCCTTAGTAATGAAATTGATAAAAAAAATTAAAGAACTGAAAACCTATTCTTACATTAAAATAAGGTAGCATTTACAGATTTATTTCTTTTTCAGGAATGTGGCTTAGAAGAGCAGTCACAGGGCTGAAAGCTGTGGGAAACTTTCCACTTTTTCTTATTTCTGCCACTAACTATTCTTGATCCTTTTCATTTATTCAGACATTTACAGAAATAATTCAATTAAGACAGAAACCATTTGTAAAGCGAGTGAAGAATTATTTGTCAGACAGACTAAGATAGGCAGTGTTTGTGTGATCCTTTCTGATCCCGAGTAGGTTAATTAAGGTAGGGAGTTGCACTGGTGCTTGGGCAGTAATGATCTCTGTAAAAAGCTGCAGAGGCAGGGGGCTCTACTCACATCAGTGGTGATGAAGCTGGAGAGACACCTTGGCACTGCCAGGAGTATTTGTCTGCATTTATTTTTGAGTTCTGTCTTGCCAACTCTTGCTTGTCCAGTGTAAGGAGAAGCCTCTCCCAGGAAAGCAGGAAGAAATGGTCCAGCAGCAAAGCATTCCGATCAAAATAAAACAAAATTGGAGAAACCCAAAGAGACAAAACCCCTTCAAGCTGAGCTCTGGTGGCTCAGAATCCACTCAGCACCTCAGGTGTATTTGGGCCAGTGATTAAGAAGACTGGATTTCAGTGTGGGAAGAGGATGCCTTCAAGTGAACAGAGGATGTGTGTGTCCAGGAAGGTTGGGTAATGATGGGTGAGGGCAGGATGGCAATCTGCTGTGAAAAATAACTGCAAATGTATAAGTGAATGCCAGACATGAAGGGTTTTGTGACTAAGAGATTAAAGGGCTTACTGTGCAAGTGAGTGTTGGTATTTATAGTATGGAGAAAAGGAGGTTTGCAATTTATTTCTGTTTAACATGGTAACTTTTTTACAACTTTGCAGTCTTTTCCAGGGTCAGCAATTCTTAGAGTGGTCCCCGTGCCCATGGTATATACTCCACAGAAACAGATCACAGAATCACAGTCTTTGGTTGGAAGAGACCTTCAAGATCATCTAGTCCAACCTTGAAAACTTCTGAACTTTTCAGAGGAAGTTTGAAGGTCATGGAGTCTTGTTGGTTCAGTTATTTGGGAGGGTTTATTCTAAATCATACCATTTGGATTGTTTCAGCAGTTCATACTTCACAACTGTAGAGTTTATAATCAAGATGCTGTCTCGGTGTTTTAGTCTTTACATCTACATTTCATATTTTCTACTACAGAAAATGAATACCAGTAATTGTAAAGTTGTGGAAACTATTTTGAAACAGCATAAAATTCTTATAGGGTCATCTGCTTTTTAACTGTGCAGACAGATGTCATTTCTTAAAACCCTGTTGTCTGAATAACTCTACCAGCTTTCAGCCTGCACAAGTTAGCCAAAAATACGAGATATCGTTTACTGTCCAGTCATTTGTTCTAGATTTCAGCCAAAATAAATTCTCTGTTGCCCTACCCATTTCCTTATTTCTTCATGCAGGATATCAGTTCTGAATCTTCGTGGGATTTTTTTTGTCAGGGAGCATAGTTTTGTCCATCTGGTTGAAGCACTCTAACAATGAGAATTACAAATGTCAAGATTCAGTTGGTGGTCTACAAATAAGGCATTAAATATCCAGTAACTGTCCTCTGAAGCTGGCAGGTTTGGAGGTGATTAGTGCCTACCCACAAATCAGAACTATGTGTTTTCTACCTATCTATCTGTGATTCTGTATTATCTTGAGATGATAAAGTTAATGATTTAATAAAAGTGAAGTTTCATGAGATACTAATAAGCATTTTATGGGAAACTATTGACATATGTATACAAGGATAGACATTTATGTATATTAAGGTGTAGTATTCGGGAAATGTGAACATACGGTTTCTCTTAATATTCTCTTCTACTATTTAATTAATAATTATAATTTTGGTCTCATTCATGTCTGACCTGAAGAATTCATGAAATGTAGTTCTCTCTCAGTCAACACATCTCCACTGTGTATACATATTCAACATGTGTT